>JBBMOC010000011.1:11688027-11824038 GCA_037975185.1 Centropyge bicolor | reverse complement strand
CTGGGATCGAACCTACGACCTTCAGTATTCCGGTCAGACACTCATCTGACTGAGCCACCACTTCACCTGCATGTGAAGGCTTAATATCTCTGAAACTAGGGATGATCCGGATACTCGTTTCAGACGAATTTCAGAAATTGTCATTGTGTAACTGACTGTCTTCGCACTCTGTGATTGGTCAGTCACACACAGCGCCCGCCCCTCCCTACACAGACACTTTTTTTTTTTTACCGTCTGCTTGCTCTTAGTTTGGCTGGTGATATGAAGTCAGTTGAAAAACTTCACTCGTACTTAACACGGTGCTTTTGAGAAGAATACAGCGAACAAGGCTGACATATTATTTCCTTGTTTGCCATCGCTGGATGTTTGCATGAATCATGAAGTTCACTCAGATCATTAAAAAATAAACACTCTTACAGACCACTTATACACATACACACATATAGCTGAACACACAAAGTAGCCTATATTAATATTATTATTGTATATGGCTGCATGCAGTATCTGACACTTTCTGCAGTTCATGAAAATAATATTATAAATATTATGGAGATATACTGTATATAGGCGTTGAATACAGTAGATTAGCAACTTCTGATCAATCCATATCAATTTCAGACTTAAAATAATGTACCGTTTTAAGCCCCACCCATTTCTGCACCCACTTCCGGTTTAGGCACCGCCCACTCCAAATACAGATACAGATAGTGGTGTACTCGCTCATCCCTACTCTCGGATGTGTAATCTCTGCAGGCCTCTCTCCACCTGCCCCCCCCCCGTCTCTGCTCCCACCTACAGTTTGACAGATAGTGCGGGCTACTGTGTAAATATTTATACGCCTGTTCTGCAGAGAACAACACCGGCTTTTTTCGGCTGTGGTCGCAGGGTGATAAGGTTGTGATTTGGGTTTTGCACACACAATTAAGCGTTCACCGCAAGAGCACTTTGTAGCTTCATAAGTGCACACATGCTTGGAGAAGGTGGTGCTCGCCAGATATTTTAAGCCGCTTTAAACCTCGACATCTCTTTGTCATCCACTCTTAACAGTTTATCTAAGAAAACAGCAGCCTGTCGAGCTGAGCTTTCCTCCGTCTCTCTCACATTACTCTCACGTATTCTTCCTTTTTTAAAATCTCATTTACTCAGAAAATAAACTGAAACAAATGTTGAAAGAAATGTTTTTTTTTCCGCCAAAAGGAACAGTGAAGGTTTCAAAATGTTGAAATATGCAAATAACTCAAGCGTTTATTGTGCGTTAAACGCTTGGTTGCCTCTATGTGCGTGTGTGTGTGTTTTTGTATTCATGCAAAGGTGATAATTATGATGATGAATGGAACAGCCTGGATAAAAACTGAGGTTCACCGGGCTTATCAAGTGGTTTTACTCTATTCTTCTTCCCATGAATTAAAATTCCTCCGAGGTTCTTCAGGAGGATTACGTGACAAGTTGTGTTTTCCTAAAACAAAGCAGCTGGTTGATATAAGGCAACCTCCCTCTGCTGAAGCCAGATCTGCTGACCACAACTTTGTAGATTCATAAATATTTTGTTGATTCGGTTCCTGCAGTGGAAAAGCCTGAACTAATGTTCTACTGTAACTGCAATATACCAGGCTGCACATATTGATGTAATACTTCTGCACCACATTGTACCATCTGTGAAACAAAACCTCAGCTTGAACTCTGGCCTATCTCCACTTCTTTTCTCTTTTTTTTTACATCATGGTAAACATGATTGCACCATAAAACTATCACAATAGAAAACAACACAAACACTCTATTGATCCGTATCTGCCAACTTTGTGCTCTGAAGCCTCAGAAGACACAACACATGAGTTGTCAGTGCAACAGCTCTGGCAAAGCTCATCTCCCTTAGCCAAAGTGGAGCTTGTTCCATTCCCCGGCTCTTACTGTAAAACTCTCATAAAACGTCAACGGGGCCAAAATAAGAGCGTTCCGCAGAGCTGCATTTAGAGCTATTTGGGATTGTGGTTGCGTGTTTTAGAGAAAGAGGGCAGGACACCGCACCGTGACGTCGCAAACAGTCTGGACTGGATCAGAGAGACGGGCCGGTGCCGCAGAGTTACCGGCTCCCCCCCTTCTCTCGCTGCCAGTTCTATCCCAGTGTCCCCCCCCCCAGAAACCACTAGCACCGCAAGTTGTTTCAATGGGGCACAACTCCATGCTGAAAATAGAAAGGTTATACATATAGGTCACATTTTCTCAGCGTGCATGACTGAGGCTTTTGTGTATGTGTGAGAGAGAAGAATGACTTTGAGGAGAAATCAGGATCGGTTCAATTACTGTTCTAGTATAGTATATCTATAGTCTTATCTATAGTCTATACACTATAATATATCTATAGTCTTCTATTAGATTATTAAATGCAGTTGCAAAGAAGCAGGATAGATGATACAATTGTAAATGTAAACATGGGAGAATAGCTGTTGGTGAGTTCATATGTGTGTGTGTGTGTGTGTGTGTGTGTGTGTGTGTGTAGCACTGCAGCTCATCTCGCTTTATTGCTCACAGATGTGGAAACATGCTCACCTTCATAGGACAGTAAAAGATTATAATCTGTTATTCTCTCTCAAACGTACAGAAGCCCTGAGAGGCGAGTGAGAAAAAAAAACAATTCTACTGATCCATTTTCTAGAATTTAGAAAATAGATCACCAGATTTTTTTTTTTTTCACTTGTCTCTCAGGGCTTCCATATAAATGTCACACCGAATGACCGTCTGGCCAAATAAAGTTATACTTCATTTGAAACGATTTCCGCTGCAATCGATTTTACAGACCTTTCATGAAAAAGGTAAACATCCACCGCAGAGTATTCCAGGCCGACATTCGATCTGCTGTTCTTATACGCGCCGATGCCTCTGCGTTCCTGTCATCTCTCTGCTCTGCTCTCCAACAGCTCCATCTTTAAGCGAGCGTGGCTTCTTGCTCTCGGAGTGCGTGCAATATATTACACAATGAGACATGTTTACAAGGCCAGAACAAACGTACATGTTTGTGGTTTGCCATAGGATCTTCTCTTTCTTTTCTCTCCTCCGGTGGTGGTGGTGTGTGTGTGTGTGTGTGTGTGTGTGTGTGTGTGTGTGTGTGTGTGCGTCTGCCCCACAGGGAGCTGAGTGCCAGGTCAGAGCCAGTAGCTGAGTGATTCTGTCAGCCTGCTAAGCCTTCGTGGATTACACTAAAGTGGGCCCCTGGGGTTGCTCCGACATCAGTGCAGCTCAGCCCAGTATTGGTTAAACTATCATACGGCAGTTATTGAGCTTCCTTTTCCATCCTCATCCTCGGTGTCTACCACTAACTTTACATCTCCCATAACACTGCCTCACTATTTACAAGAGGTGGTTGAATGTAGAAATCTCTGCTATCCAACATGACAGACAGCAAAATAATAATAGAATATCTGAAAGAGATATAACTTATAAAAACAGACTCTGGATATATGAAGGAATGCTGGTAGGAAGAACAACCTGTTACTTATCTCCATGAGAAAAATCTTTCTTTCTTTGTTCACAGGGGAGAATATTTCCTTCTACAGTATACGACAATCCAAACATGCAATAGATGCTTTTCTTGGCCACTTGGGGGCTGCAGAAACAACTTGCGAACATGTGTATTTCGTCACTTTTTAAGTTGGTAAAATTCATAGCAAACACTTTCAGCAATTACAGCACAAGATTAACATTCGCTTGGATTCATGTTTCTGGTAAATTTCTGCTATTTGTTCTTTTTTTTTTTTTTAGCTCTGTTTTTGGTCTCCACCATTTCCTGAGGGAATTATCAAGGTCTATACCTGCAAAATGCTTCACTAGTTCACCAGTTAGTCGATAACTTTTTGATGCTGACAGGGTTTTAGAGATTTTAGCTTTTTAAGAGGGAGATTTTTTTTATTTTTTTTTTACTTAAATCAGCTGCCTGCCATGGCCAAAACCAATGCAACGAGAGCCAAAATGCAAAGTGAACCAAAACAGTAAAGTTGGGCTCTGACAGCTGAGCAATGAGCTGAAACTTGCTATAAAGCACTTTAAAGCAGAGCAGAGCTGCAAAATTCTGGTGATAATTCTCTGGAGGTTCGATTCTGTCACACGGTTTTCACATTATGAAAATAATATAAATAATATAGATACTGGTTATTGACACAAATTATGACAAATATCAAACGTTAATTCACTAATATCACAACAACATTTTGAATA
Source organism: Centropyge bicolor (assembly GCA_037975185.1). Taxonomy (NCBI): domain Eukaryota; kingdom Metazoa; phylum Chordata; class Actinopteri; family Pomacanthidae; genus Centropyge; species Centropyge bicolor. The sequence goes on along the minus strand of JBBMOC010000011.1, from coordinate 11,819,829 downwards.
TATGCCTTTCTCAGCTTTCACCTTACATGACCCACAGCCTGGAAGAAGCAAAATTTGTTCTTCTGTAGCTAAAAGAATTGACCCCCTTTATTTTGAAATTGGACGACAAAAGGGACAGAAGGCAAAGCTGCATCCGCTGTGTTCATGTCATACACTACAATGAGGCGAACACACTCGCTCTTGCCGCTCCGAGGGGTGAAAACGTGAAAAAACCAGTGAGAGGAAACGGCAGAGGAAGCAGACGGACAGTGACTGATGTTCTCCCGTTCGCTGAGATGAAGTCATTTGCTTTAATGCTCATATTAATGAAGCGTATCACTGAAGTGTTGAAGTTCAGGTTTAAGAGGGATCCCTGTGAGTCATTGGCCACCGGTGGCAATCAATCAGCAGGGAGACAGTTCTCCCATTCACTCTCATCCCACCCACCAATCTGTGAAAAGCTCAAATATATTACAGAGATAGAGCAACAATAGTGAGAAGACAAATGGATCTCTCTGCCATGGACATGCACTTGGTTATGCTGAATGAGAAAATGAAATAATGGATTATATATGGTATAAAAAAGTGGGATTATAAATGACAGGTGCGTATTCTGAGACACAGCCATTTGAGTGTGGGGAAAACCTGACACAGAGTGCCAAGAATTAAATCCTGGGTGAAGATGAGCCACTGCATCAAGATTTGTCGAATCAATCTGAGAAACGGACGAATTTAACAATTTGCTGTGCAGCATAATGGACCGTGTTATTACAGCAAGTGAGCAAGGAGGCCCGGTCGCACAATTGTGAAACAGGGAGAATTGTGTCGCTGCCAGTTACTTTATTGAGGAACGGCAATTGCAAAAAAAAAAAAAATCCCCCATGCGGGTCACACAGGATGCGCTTGGACCGAGAACTAGAGAAGAATCGACCCACACACTCATCATAACTTTTACCATCGCGGGAAAAATGTAATAGGCCGCAGAAAAAAACACATTTTTCCAAAAGCTTTGGCCGTCTTTTTCCTGATGACTGACACCCGGGCTAGTTAGCGCCCTCATTAAAAAGCACTTAATGAAATAAGGTGTTTAAACCGGGTCTTTACACTGAGGTCTTTGTGGTTAATGAATCAACGCAGTGCACATGGAAAAATAGCATAGCTGGATATGCAGGTAATGTCCCGCTGGATCCAATAAACCTAACACCTTTTTAAAGGTGAATATCCTTCTGTAAGGCCCTGTGTCTGCTCGTGGAACATTCGCACTTCCCATTGGCTTTGACTTTTCTAAGAGGGGGGGCTCAGAAATGCAGCTATATTCCCACATATTGTATGTCGTGTTTATTTGTCTGATTTGGCAAAGATGAACGCTTTTCTGAAATATTGCAGTCACATATTAGTAGTAGTGTTGTTTTAAGACCACACCTACAGATAAACGCTGGAATTTTTCATTCAAAATGAGTCCCTAAATTCCCTAATGGTTCCCTGAAGAGGAGCTGGGTTTGTGATGGTTGCATCGGAGCTGGTGGACCCAGTAGCCTGTCTGACCTCAGAGAAAGACGGATGCTCATTCTCATCATCTCTAATTGACTCTGTTTAACAAGCTGACAGAGGAGCCGCTCAGAAATGTTCCTCGTGATATAAAGCAGAACGGGAAGAAACAAAAAATGGAAGATAAGGGGGAAAAGCGAGATAGAGACAGACCGAAAACAAAACAAAACGAAAAAAGACGCTGGAGATATGAGGTGATGCTGCGGTCCAGTGTTTTGGTAAAATCATTTCCTCCTCGAACAATATCAAGGTCAGGCAACGGTTAGCAAAACTATGGGTCAGATTAGATCGAAATACCACAATTTTTCCATTCATAATTCATATCACGCTGGAAATATCCAACAACTGTCAATCAGCACATGCATACTTATCAACGGTTGTTGTTCTTGAAACATGAATGTTGTTTTTAGTCCACCGAGATCTTTTGCAATGGGTGTTGCACAATCCATAGTTAGATTTGTGTTGTGGTGTGTGTAAGGTTTTTGCGCCTCCGGGTATTTATGTGGAGAAAGACAGGGTGGGGGGTGGGGGGGGCTAACCTGTCTATGCAGATGAGAGTTGGCACACCACTTTGAAACACGACATAATTCAACAGTTCATTGCCTTTGCCTGCTTTCCTCCAATGTAATCAATCTCTCAGGCCTCCAGTGCCATAAAGCTATATTTCAGTCTTCAACATGATGAAAATCTGACAAATTATAGCTCAGCATGTGGAGCAATTAAAAAAAAGTGTATTTATTGCAATGTTAATTAGGTAGACTTCTATGAAGCCTCCAAATCAAACAATTAAGCCCACTTAATCATATTAGAATCCAAAATATTTCAAGCGTTAATTTAATTTTATAACAAGGAGCTTATGCAATGGAAACTTCAATAAAAATTATAAAACCTCTCCCTAAACCATGTTTTGCAGAAGTCTACTGTTGGTGCCTGCACGTGTTTGTATACGCACACGCTGAATGCTTATGGTAGCTCGTTGACCTGCTCGGTGTGCTGTGTAACTCCTGTGCTGAGGGGCCACCCTTCCTCAGCCATTTGGTTATGCAGCTCACATCAAAGCTGATGGAAGGCTGGCCTGTGGCCCAGCACCATGACAGACTGGCGAGGAGCCCGGAACTCAAGCCCCTGGCTTGAGGCCTACAGGCCTGGGGCTGGAGGTTGACAGGGCCCAGCTATGAGGGCCTGATGAATGGGTTCTGGCACTGGGCTGGTGATGTGTGTGTGTGTGTGTGTGTGTGTGTGTGTGTGTGTGTGTGTGTGTGTGTGTTTGTGTGTGTGTGTGTGTGTGCAAGCACATGGAGTGGCTTTCAGGGCCCCCTTAAGCTTGATCTGAGTTACAGAGGGAACCCAGGGAAAGGTTATGGTTGGCCACAGTGTCAGGCAGAATGAGAGGACCAGCTTTGGGTCTTCTTACACCCAGAAATTGGCTTCCCCAGGGTCTCAGACTGTCAGACACATCCAGAAATGCAGGCACACACCCACCAACATGGACACACACACAAACACACACACACACATACCACACAACAGCGCACATCGTTACATGTAAAGTTCTCCCAGGTCTTCATCCTTGAGAGATGGAAAACATTATTATTCATTACTGACACAGCATAAGAGAATAATAATGTGCTTTTGAACAGAAAGAGCTCGTATACTTTGAATTCATAAAGTCTGACGAGCACAGAGCTTCGAGAAAGGCCAGTTATCTTATTAATAGGAAACACATAGCTCACATTTGCTTGGAATCTCCGTCCATTTTCCACTCCAGCTCGTGCCAGACTGGAAGCTGATTTCACAGCGAATAAGAAGAAACAGCGGCTGTAAATGGCATAGAAACCATGTTTGACTTTTGGATTCATAATGTAAAATGCATGTGATATAGTCTGTTATCCCCTAAAGCACTGCTGGCTCTACTGGTTCAAGGCATGAACTAAACATGGCACTAATCCTATTTTTTTCCATTGATTTTTAATGTATATATTCAAGTTGCAAAGAGAAATATATTAATGACAACTTTGGATTCTAACAAAAAGATAAAAACCTGAAAGTGTGTCAGTCTGGCTTTTGAGGTAAAAAAAAAAAAAACTACCAGTGGATAATGCAATAAGTCTTTCTGACACTGAAGCTCAAATATACGACATGGACAAAATATATGCAGCCCTGCAGCAAAACAGGGGAAATATCTGGTCTAAATATTTCCCTTGCTGTCTCCCTTCTCCTCGTAGCCTCTCGCTTTTCACTCTTTATGTTCCTCACTCTCACACAATCCCTCGTATCCCCCCCCTCCGGCTCTCCCCAACCTTCTCTTGGATGTCAACAAAGAGAAATATGGTTTCCTGTTTATGCAGCAGACAGCCAGGAAAGAAAGTGAGAACAGCGCTCTGTCCACAAACAAACAGAAACGTCGTCCTTTGTGGCGGCTCATGCCTGCGTAGTTATTATACAAGGCATCTACATCAGGTGCTATGGCGTTAAAGGTTTGCATTGGACGGGGCCCAGCCGTCACTGTCTCTGAAAGCTGTGTGTGTTTTTAGCGCTCTGATTCCCGGCCTGTCTCCAGTTTAGCCTTTAGCTCATCACTTGGTGGTTCTTAATGGCCGCTGGAGCGCTGCCGTGCGCCGCCTGCCCAGGAAAACAAGCTAACACTAACGACGGCAGTGTGTTAACCTGATGCATCGAGCCGTCTGCCATCAGTCCCGAGGCAAGGCCGATGAGAAACTATTAGATTATAAAGGCATCCTGCTGTGCCACCTCTTTTCATACCCTTGGATGGGACCACACGAGATGGCGAGGAACCAAAGCACACATATTGGAAGTTGTTTGAAACTCCCGTCTTGAGGAGCGAAACCTGAAATCCATCAGGTGTTACACCGTGCGAAGGACTGAGCTTGCTTCGGTTTAAATCTCAAACTTAATGAATCTGAAGACATCATGCACGATCAATGCGATTCCCAGCATGCTACAGTAACGAGGAAGTTGCCTGCAAGGCCCAACATACAGGTCTGCCCAGGAAAACTGTTTCCACGGCTACGCCCAGATCGCGCTGTTCCGCTCACTTTGTCCCTCTGAGGGGAGCCGAGGTAGACCAGTAAAACCAGTCACCCATCCCAGCGACAGTCCAGTGCAAGTCTGCAGACATGCTGCAGACTTGTACAAATAACTCACTGTCTACAGAGGAGGGTTCTGCCCCCCCCTTCTGAAAGTCTGAAAAGGAGCAGAGGGGAAGTTTCTTCGGGAGTGTAGAGCATTTTTGGGCCTTGTCCATCTCTATAACACGAGGATAGTATTTCATTGCACTTTACCTTTTGGGGGGAAAAGATGCAAAAAATGTAGCTGATGTTCTGAAGGGGGTTAGGTGGGCATGGAAAAGATGACACAAGCTGCGCGTGCAGTTATTCGTGTGGATTTGCGCATTGCTGAGCACAAATGGCTTTTATGCATATTTGTGTGTGTGTGCATGTGTGTTTAGCCTATGCACGTGTGTTTGTGTGAAAGCGCACATTCATGAATGTGTATGTTGGATCAGGATGTCGAGGCTCTCCGTACACTGGCCTCTATAAGGTGCAGGTGTTTTCAGTCAGACCGTGGTTCCTAAGTCCTTAGCCGAAGGGTTTTAAGAGACTGACATTCCTTTTAGACCTGTCCCTCCGCACTGTAGCTCCAGGGAGACTGTGTACCAAGTTAACCGACTGCAGTCACCAGCTCACAGGCTTCTTTTACTCTTCATACACGGTGTTATTCTGCTGATCCTTATTTCACAGCATGGCAGAGATTTCCCATATGTATATATAGTTGAGACTGTCATAGTGTCATCAAAATGCATTCTGCAGCCCTCTGCCATAAAGTCAGACAGCATAACATGTACGGCACGATATTTCAACCACAGAGTCTCCTGTTTCAAACTTATGCTGTGCAGAGAAAAAGGTGAGGGGGGGGGGTTGGGGGGGTACAGACGCAGGAGGAGGACATGGTTGTCTTCTCCACTGTGGTAATATATGGCTGTTCCCCTGAGCGCACAGGGCTTTAAGAGAACACAAATCACCACCCTGCATGGATGCAAGCATGCACACACACACACATACACACACACACACACACACAAGTAGCTACACGGACATGCCTTCCAGCTTTAGCAGGGTTTTTAAGATGAGCCCGTGACCCTGCCTTGCCAGCAGAAGCACATTTAAAAGCAGACTGGAGGAGCAGAGGTGGCAATTTTATCTAACGTCTCTCATCAGTCGCATACTTTGAAAATCACGTGTTTCCTTAAAAAATCTTTCATTTTATGGTTCAGCTTAAGTCGCGAAGAGGATAAGTGGCTATCTAGCACCATCGAATGATAAATGAGTGAGAGAAACTAGCCGGAGCTGTCAGTGGCGTCCCCGGAGTAACACGATCTCTCCACAGGGGGAGAGATGGCTGCAGCCTCGTACAACCTGATCGTATAAAACCCGCAAACAGCAGCACAGATTAAAGTGATCAGGGCTGGCTTTAGCAGACTGGCAGTTATGCTATAAGTCAAATGGTATGCAGAATGATAGATTGAATTTGACAGGGGAAAATAAAATGAAGTTGCCACGCGTAGTGCCCAGATAAGCTTCAGACCACAGGTGGACTCTTCGAGGGTACACACACACACACACATCAAAAAAATGGCTGATTCATTTATTTAGATTGTCTCTCAGATACATGAGAGATTGATGAAAGCTGCTCCATGTGTTGCTTTTCCAAAAATTCCACTATTTAGTCTATCTGGTTTTGCTTTGGAAAATGAAAAAAATGAGTGTACAACTAATGTCCAGAGCAAAAGATTTAAGCGTGAGATTTAAGCTGAAGTATAAACCTGTCTGTGGACAAACCTTTTTTAGTGTTCTGGGAAACTCGGTCATCAAAGGGTCCTAAACCATATATCTGCTATGATAAGAATTATCTTTGCACGGGTGTAGATCACGCTTGGAGTTACTGTACATGCACTCTGTTTGCCTTACTATCGCAGACATCCACTCCTGTGGCTAACAAATCAACTTATGTAAATGTCACGATACGGTGTGAGTGCAGGAACACAGAGCATATTCACCGCTCACAGTTGTTTTATTGATAGAGACCTGAGGTGAAAATTCCATATTTCTTTTCTTACATGTCGAATTGCTAAGAATGTGAGCTAAAACATCCCATATGCAGGCGGCTTTCATTTCTTTTTATATAAAGTGCTTTTGATTTATGAGCCCACAATGTCTTTTTTTTCCTGCACGAAATAAATTACGGAGGTGAATTCCAAAAAAAAGAGAGCGAGCGAGACAGAGGGAGAAAAAGAGACAGAGAACTACAGAGCGCACGGGGGAGAAAAAAGACGAGGGAAGTCCTCAAACCAAAGTTGGACTGATCTGCCAAGTCTGGAGTGCGTATTGGCCCTCCAGGTTTTTATAAGAAGGTATGAATATGTGGGACAGCTCAGCTGTTTAACAGCTTCACTGTTTATCTTTCTTGTGCTTAGCTGGGAGATTAATGAGGGAAGTGGGTATTCATTAAACATTTACAAAAATAAACTCTGGTGAATTTTATCATAGAACATAGTTCATGTTAGGAAAATATTACACTCTAGGTGTTCGGCTGACACTCTCATCCAGAGCAGCTCAACGGGAGATTGAATTGATTTGAACTACAGTAAAGGCAACCATGTTTTTAAGGATATTTGTACTTGACTGATTCCAAAGAAGTTGGGACTCTGACATAAATAAAACAGAATGTCATCATTTGATCCTCCTTGTTGACATATTGAAACCAGCACAAAGAAAACATATTCAATGTCTGACCACATCAACTTCATTGATTTTTGTCAATTTTTGTCAATTTGATGGCAGCAACGTGTTTCAAACAAGTTGGGACAGGAGCAACAAAAGACTGTGAAAGTTGTGGGCTGATCCAAAAACACCTGTTTGGATCATTCCACAGGTAAACAGGTTCGTAACAGGTGATAGTGTCATGATTGGGTATGAAAGGTTCATCCTAGAAAGTTCACAAGCGAGGATGGAGAGAGGTTCAACTCTTTGTCAAACACATGATTATAGAAAGGAGACTATTGTTTGTACATAGATTGTTTGAAAATGATTGCCTTACGCTTTACACAGCGTCACAACATTTTTCAAAATAAGGGTTGTGTCTAAAAATCAAAACAGTTTTGAAGAAAATGAAGAACATCCGTTGCTTGCTGGTGCTTGTACAGACAGGTGTCAAGTGGACTTGTGTTTCCTGTGACGCATTTAAACCCACACAATCCTTAAACCTTGTGAAATGTCAGAGGAAACTGAAAGAAAAGCAGAGGATTATCTAAAAGGCATCATCACTGGAGAAGCCATTCAAAGGAGTCCACAGTATCTGAAGTGGATTTGTTTTACACTTTGCTTTGTCGAAACATTTTATTCCCTGGATGATTCTATACAGGTGTATGAAATGTTTGAACCCACTACAAAACAGAATGAAAGAGAAAGAAGTCAACAGCGAGCGAGAGCAGTGCTGAGGTGCAGAGTTAACCTCAGGAATAACCTCGAAATGTTGCATCGTGGAGCTCAAGACTGTTGGCAACGTCAGTCGACTGGTAGACTCGAATACTGTGATAATCTATTTCACAGTATTTCTGCACAGAGATCTTATCCAACAATGTATCACCAACTCACTTTACATTCTCACTCCGCTCCAGCTGCCCCACCCGCAACCCCCACACACACACACACACACACACTCACACACACACACACGCTCACACACACACACACACACACACACACACTCACACACGCTCACACACACACACACACACACACACATTCTCACACACATTCACACACACACACTCACACACACACACACACACACACACACACACACACCTTCCACAGTTCAGTGACTAAGAGACCTGACTCATCTCTTTTCTTCCTTCCAAACCATCCTGATTTGAGCATGAAGTCCTGCTTGAAGAACCTCCTGCTTCCAAACCAGGTGTGTTTGACGATTAGAGGCGGGTCTTTTAGTTGTCAACTGTGATCAGCGTGTGTGACAAGAGGCACACTCGCCTGCCTGGGTCCAGTTTCTGCACCCCACCGGGCTGCCCGTGACAGGGCGCACACCTGGCAGCTTGCATACACACATGTGATCGAACACACACCTGGCACAAACACACCTGCCCCTGCTCCACTGAGTGGAGACAGAGCGCTGGCCAGGACGTCCGGCAGAACAGCAAAATAAATGTAAAAAACCTCTGAGTGAAAGAAGCGAGAAAAAAAAGATCCAGAGGTGTGCCCAAGCAATTTATGCCTTCTTTCACCTTCAATTCACCTTCACCCAAGGGCGTAATTTACATTTTAACTCTGGAGGAGACATCTGGGAACTACTTAAGACTCCACAATTATAGTCTGATTCATGTTCATAACACACTGCATATGCTATGTAACCCTTTGGCGCTCAACACAAATTAGCAGTATATAAACATAATTTCTGAGAGACAGGGTTGCACTTAACTTGACATCCTGACCTGGACAGTGTACAGAGAAAAGGCCATGACGATAATTGAGCGGCAGTACGAGTGTGGTTGTTTAAACGGCAGCTCGGCAATTTAAATCGACGTCTCCAGTGTTGCAGGGGAACGGAGAGATTAGGTTAAATAGAGGAAATGTGTCATGTATTTGAATATCCAGGCAGGATTTAAAGACCTGAGACAGAGCCTTATTTCTTAACCAGCTCAGCTATCAGGGCTTCCAGAGCGCCATCACCCGCCACTCAGAGAAGAGATATATGAGACCTTCAGGCTGAATCTTCATCAGCCGGATGGTCTCCTGAGGGGGGGGGGGGCCTCCACCGACGGGCTGCTACATGTAGGAAAATGACAGAACTGGTACCCAGCTTCCTCTCTCCAGGCCCACACACATTCGACATGTCAAAATTCATGTCTGCAACAAGGAATTGAAGTGTTTTTGGAGCGCCGTGGATGTGGATCACAGAGTCGCCCTTTAGGCAACAATCTAATTCTTCCACTTTACTTTTCCTGGTCTTGTAGTTTCAATGGGACGGGACAAGGACAAAATGACGAGAACAAAATTGAAGCTTGAATTGTGCTTATGGTAAGTGATTATTCTTAAGGTCCTTACACACCGGGAGCGTTTTTTTCGTTAAATTTGGACATCAATTTTTTTTTCGAACTTGTATCCTGTCAACACAAGCGTTCACATTAACGACGTTTTCTCATCCAGCGATATTGCGGCATTTATTTTTTCGCATCAAGGTCGATTTTTCCAAAGTTTCGCATCCTGTGTGTCCACTTCTGACCAATCAGATTGCTTGTTGTTGAGCCGTCACATTCACTGGTGTATCCAACATGGCCGACCGGCTGATTGTTTACGTGTAATGTTTATGTTATGTGTTGTAACATAAAAATTACAAGGACAACGACCTGAAGGACAACTTGAATAGAGTCATAGCGTCGGATCTCACATATGACGATGGTGTGTGTGCTTAAACAGTTTGTTAAACGTCCTTGTTTTAACTTTCATCTATGCTAAGTAACTTTAGCTCGTAAGCTAACCTGTTCAGACAAAACATACTATTTGTATTTTCACTGTCTCAAACTCAGTCACGTTGGTGTCACATTCACCATCCCCCCTCGGAAAGTCGTAAAATCACGCTTGATGTATATAGTCAGGCACGTCAACATTCGCCTCTGAATATTTCGCAATTTCACGTCGTATATTCACGTCGTTCCCGGTGTGTAAGGACCTTAAGAGTATTAGTGAATGTAGTACTGTTGAAGACTGTTCTTGTTAAATCTGCGTGCTTTAAGAAAATATTTTCACACCTATCCTAAAACAATCAGACACTTTTTCTAGTGTAAAATAAGACATGGAATCCAATGTATAGTTTTTCTTTAATAAATAAAATCCACAACTCACTTGTTCCAACCTCATCCACTATATTCTTCTTCTTCTTTTTCTTCTTGCACTTATTCTCCTCTTTCTTTCCTGTTTTCACTTTTGCACGTCAAAGCTACAATTACTCCAAGAAAACTTCATGCACGGGGGGGGTTATGATTAGTTTTATGCCTTCACAGCCATGCAGTTTCTTAGAAGTAGCAGAGATGTGATTGTTTAATGGAGCAGGCATTTAGCGCTTGCAAACCACACACACTGTTTACACCAGGGAGATTGTTAAAAAGTGTATAAACAAATGCTGGCCAAAATTACCATTCTGACTCAACTTGTTACCCTCAGTCCATAAATACATAGTTTATTAGGATGAGGCCCATTTCTTCTCCATCAACACGATGGCAGGGCATTTGGCTGGTGAGACTGGGCTGGGCTGGTTTGAACGGTTTACAATGGAATTATTTTCTCAGATAAACAGCTCCAGGCCTCGGAGCTGATTGGGGGGGGGCGCTGCACAGAGCAGGAGCTCCATCCTCTGTCCTTAACCATGGCTGTGACACAAACAGTGAGAGCGACGTGATGAGCCCAGAGGCTGAAGGATTTTAGAGTTTATATGTCTGATTATACCATTGTATATACACAGACATCGCTCTCTATGGATTGATGGAAATTTAAATTCAGCTTGAAGGAAGTGCTTTTGTGTGAGCGTGGGTCTCTACAGAGGCAGAGCTCCAGGTCCAGTAATAAGGGGAGAAAATAAGTGGGAAGAGGAGGAATGAAAAGTAAATGAAGTCAGGAAGAATGGGAGGAAATAAAGGTGCAGACGAAATGGGAGGACTCATCTCTGGTCTTCCTGGTAATTGGGAGAAAGGCTCGGCGAAACCGCACTAGTAGATGTTATGATTTGGATTCTTGGGCTGAACCAGGGAGTGGACCAGCATTGTAAGTTTGTGTAAATTCTCTTTTACATTTCACAAATGATGACAGCATTTGAGCAGGATCACTACAATTCTCTACACTTAGAAAAGCACAAATGAACTGTGTGTGTGTGTGTGTAGTATACAGATACACACTCACACTTTTCTGCTCATTCCCGTCTCCCTGTTCTGACCTGCTCTCTCTCGCTCTCTGTTTCTCTTGGCCTCTCCCTCGTTTAGCCTTGCCCTTGCTCTGTTTTGGACAAATTCGATTGTGCTTCCTCATTTCCTCCCCCCCCAGTAATGACACACTGCAGGCCTTTTAGATTACACAGCTCATTAATAATACACTTCGTACACCCACTAATAAGCAATATGAATCACGAAACACTCATACATCCACCCGCATACAGACCGTACACACACACACACACACACACACACACACACACACACCGTGCCTCTGAGCTATGACGAGATCATATCCACAGCATATTACAGCCCTGATTATTTTTAATTACAACATGGCCTTTAACTGTGGAACTGCAGCAGTTACACAAATGAAAGCCCTAATCAACTGGCTCCCCGGGCCCCCCCCCCTCAACTGTGGATCTCAAAAAACAAACAGACGGCGTCACAGCCCAGCACGCCTTCACCGCAAAACACACGTCAGCGCCCGACATTAGCCCGCTGTGATGTCATGTCCTCTAAATGCTCCAGACAGTTAGGGTGAGAGGGAGCAGGAGGACCACATGCATGAAACAAGCACACACACACACACGTGCATAAACATAAATGCCGCATGCACGTTGACACACAGATCAGAGATAAGGAAAAGGGGCGTGATGGTGGTTAGGGCGAGAGAGAACAGGAGGATGAGCGGGGCTGCGGTCGGCGTCAAGAGAGAGGCTTCGGATATTCCTACAGTCAAGAGGGTAATGATGGGTAAGGGCAGGGTGAGACAGGGGTGAGAGTGGGGGTGAGTGGGGGACACTAGGGCATATAAATGTCACATCGCTGCAGTGATTCTTCTGTCAGGGCCTGTGGTTGTAACCTTAGCTTTCCTTTCACTGCTCTGCTATGCAAAATAAGGGCGTTGAAGTTTCAGGGCCGAGCATACGCAGAACATGCAGCTCATTGGTCGGGCCAAACACACACACACACACATGTACGCACACTTACACGCACACACCCACACACATGCTTTGATCAAGTACTCACACATGATTACAAATGATGTAGGACATTATTGAATATATAGTGCAGATATAATCGGCTATATACTGTCTGTCCGTCTATATACTGTGTGTGTGTGTGTGCATGTGTGTGTGTGTGTTCAGTACGTACAAACCAGTATAACAGATGCATGTTCACTCTCTCTCGCACACACACTCTCTCTCACTTGCACACTCTCACACACACACACACACACACAAACACACACACACACACACACACACACACACACACACACACACACACACACAAACATAAACTAATGTGCCAATAAGAGCAACCATTTAGTCCTGTCCACACTGAGTTCATAGAGAGTTAGCAGGGGCAGCTCTCCAGCTGGGGTATAAAGATACAAATCAAACATGAGCGATGGACACACACGCACGCGCGCACACACACACACACACACACACACGCAGACTTCTATAAAAGTTTGATGTAACCACACCGTACCCAGAGACGCCATGTACAAAAAAACACTGCATCAATTATCACATCAACGTTCAGCCTTCATCAGCTCAGCAGAATTTATAGCAGGCATGGGGGAGCCAACAGCCAATAGTCCCTAACTCATTGATCGGCCCTCCATCCAAGACAAACATGCTGATGCTGATGAACTGTGATCCGAGGGAACTCGAAAATGCTCACAATACTTATGGCGGTTCTCAATCCCAATCCAGCGCAGAGACCTGGGAACAGACCGAGGCCGAGCGCCAATGCTCTCGCTCGCACCGAGCTCTGATATCGTGAGACCACCTACTCGGCTGCAATCAGCCCGCCTTTTCCCTCCGTTGCCTCCCTGACCTCCAATCGAGCTTTCCTCCTTCCCCAGCTTCCCCTCCCCTCTCTCCTCTTTCTTCGCTCCTGACTGTCCATTCTGTTAAAGCATCCCACACTCTAAAAACAGCCCGGGTGCATTTGAGTGGCAGAGGCAAGCCAGGGGGCTCCTGGGTCTCTATTTAGCCACTTCCTGTTTGAGCGAGCCAATATGTATGCCCCTCCAGGCCATTGCTCGGCTTGCCATGTGTAACCCAATGAGGCTTTTCTAGGATTCGACGGGCTGGCAGAGCTCAGATCCCAGCTACAAAGACTCCGCTGAATATGCTAATGTTGAAAAATCTCCCTCAGCTTGTTTGCACAAACACAGAGTGGAATGCTAAATATATGCCTGTGATTTGTTCTGGTTTTGTTATTCAATATTTGGCCGAAGAAAGTAAGCTGCCTGTCTGAGAGGAAACTGATGAACTACAACTGGTGACTTATGTGCACTCTTCATTCCAGATATATACACTGTGCTAATCCCGATCAGAGCACAAAAACAATGGGATATAGTTTCTCTGTTTCTCATACTAACACCGATTCATTCCTGCATTACCAACAGGAGAGCATCAGCTCTGACCGCTGTGGGTCACACTATTAGTCATTGTGAAAAAAACAGAAATGAAACACATTTATTTGACATCTGTTTTCATTACAGCCTTTTTAAATTTTTCATGCTTTGTTATTATATATCATTATTATGACCTCGGAGTGAGGGAGCATGACTTTTACAAATTATCACTTTTATTCCTTTATTAAATCTGATTTTGTATTTGCCCTTTCATTCATTCAGTCCCTGGTCGAAAAGTGTGTTTTGAATCATGCTTTGATGAGAGTTTGTCATCTTCTTTACAGTATTCATTTTCAACAGTCCACATTGATCTTCTGTCTTCCTCCATCCTTTCAACATTAACACTTTCTCAAAAGTTCAAGCTCAGGTTTCACACACGCACAGTGCTGACAGTGGTCCAGTGATGAAAAAAGAAGGGCACGAAAGCAGATCGTCTCGCACTAAAACTAAATCTTGGTTGCAGAAAACTTTTCTTTTTTTTAAGGGTGCAAGGTCAAAAAGTGTGATAATTTGAATGAAGAACATGGTTTAAAATTTTTTCTGCATTCCTTTTTCTTTTTTTTTAGAATACACAGCTTCACATTTTTAGTGTCCCTTCAGTTCAATAAAACCAGCTAGGTTATCTACTGAAGTGGAGATGATAAAAAGAAGATGTTTAAGGAAATTGGTTGTTTTAGTTTGTAGCCTGTTAAATAGTCTGAAAGCCTCCCTGCAAGCATTTCATACTTCGGAGGAGTGTGAAAAAACAATGTGTTAGTGAGTCATTAAATTCCCGCCTTGCCTGTGAATTTGAAAATACATTCACCTGCAAGTCCCCTGAAATTAATATAAATTCAACATGATTTTAGCATGACTTAAAGCATGACCAACGCTGGACCTCCAAAATGTCTCCCGTTGGCTCGCCGGTCCACTATTGATGAATGTGTAATGACGCTGAGGTCCACTGTTGGATGTGTGTGCCCATGTTCACACACACACACACACACACACACACACGTGCATGCGCGCACACACTAACACAGACAGTATTAGTACAGCTGGCTGTCAGGTCCTCAAGCTCACCAAGAGGTCTATAAGTACTGAAGGCTTTTCTTCCTGTCACAGCATGGGGTATACAACTAAACTCTGTGTACGAGTGTGTGTGTGTGTGTGTGTGTGTGTGTTAAGAGTGTATGTTTTCAGCTGGCACCTCTCAACCTTGGCAGCAGCATGTCTCCTGGCACAAGCAGGAACAAATTTGTCTTTGGGGTTTGGTTCGGTTTAGTCTCTGATGTGTGTGCGTGTGTGTGTGTGTGGGGGGGGGGTACGTGCGTGTGTGTGTGAGGTAGTCGAGAGGTCTGGTCATTATCACCACTACAGCCAGTGAGCGTGAGGCCAGAGCAGAGCGAAAAATGGCGAAGGAGGCTGGAGAGGGAGGTAAATAAGGACAGTGCTGAGAACATGATGCTTCGAGCACACGGGGTGAAAATAATGAGCCCATGTTGAAAAAAAAATAATCTAATGGACGACAGTGATGCTGTGCATGCACAATCCGTACATGAAGAATTTAATCCTACAAAGCACAGCGAGCAACATTTTGAAAAATAAACACAAAGTGCTAAAAATTCCTCTCCTTCTTCTCTCTCATTGTTCCTCTAAAATAAGACACTCTACTACTGTAAGCCAATCCTCTACACAAACACGAGAACGCATGCACACAGCGAGTCGGAGACGCTTTGAGATTCACCCTGTGGAATGCCGATGGAATTATGTGTGTGTGTGTGTGTTTTCCCAGCTTGTCTTAGCTGTGGCGTGTTGTGGTCACCGGGCCTGTGTGTGGTCCTGCTGTGGTTCAGCTGCTCAGAATCATTTCCATTTAAACATATCTGTGGTCCTCAATGCAAACCGCCAATGTTATCCACTCCATCGGAGGTAACGCCGAACGCTCTGCCCTCTGCGTGACCGCCTCTGCGTGTGCGTGCCATGCTCATGTGCACGCGCGTGTGTGTGTTTGCGCAAATGTTTGAATGTGTGAATATGTGATTCACTGTCATCTGTCTTCCGGCATATTAGCAAAAGAGATTTCTCATGTAGTCAAGATAATGGCGAGCAAACAGGGTTAAAGTGGTGCGAGCGCTGATGGATGGGTGTGTTTTGAACTGCAGGGCCCCTTCAGGGCATTGTGTCCCAGTGATCAGTGACTCCTCTCCCAGGGGTTCCTTCCCACCACAAACAGCAGCTTACATCGGATCATTGGGAAGGAATGTGGACGACTTCTCATAAAATACCTTCAGTGATGTTTCTCTCGCTTGCGCTGTCTTTGAGTGCGTCTCTTTTGATGGACGGGGGTTATAGGTGCGAGCCGGGCCTGTCCACGTGAACGTTTCCTTGCTGAGCCGAGCCTGTAAAAACACATTTATGTTTCCATAAAAACAGAGATGTCTTTGTCAGTGGATTCTCAGCACAGTCTTTCAGTTTTGTTTCTTTTTATTTTTCTCTCGTTTTTGTTTCCATTTTTAAAAGTGTAAAGAAGAATAGCTGAATCTTAAGGTCCTTACACACCGGGAGCGTTTTTTTCGTACGATTAAATTTGGATGTCAATTTTTTTTTTTTCGAACTTGCTTCCTGTCAATACAAGCGTTCACATCGGCAATGTTTTTTCTCGTCCGGCGATATTGCGGCATTTATTTTTTCACATCAATGTCGATTTTTCCGAAGTTTCGCATCTTGTGTGTCCACCTCTGACCAATCAGATTGCTTGTTGTCAAGCCCTCACATTCACTGGTGTATCCAATATGGCCGACCGGCTGATTGTTTACGTGTCGGAGAACAGAGTGATTTTTGATTAAAAAAAATAAAATAAAAATTACAAGGATAACGACCTGAAGGAAAACTTGTGGAGAGTCATGTGTGTGTGCTTAAACAGTTTGTTAAACGTCTTTGATTTAACTTTCATCTATGCTAAGCAACTTTAGCTCGTAAGCTAACCTGTTCAGATAAAACATACTATTTGTATTTTCACTGTCTCAAACTCAATCGCGTTGCTGTCACATAGCAATTAGGTCTCGGTTGACTCCATTTTCGTCCTCTTGCTTCCTCCCGGGACACGTCTTTTCTCCCCCCCTAAAATTCGCCTCCGAATATTTCGCAATTTCACGTCGTATATTCGCGTTGTTCCCGGTGTGTAAGGACCTTTACTCTCACCTATACAAGCTACAATGGGATATTTGCAAAAGGCAGTTCTAACATCTGCATGGGTTATGTTTCTACTAACAGCTTACAGAAAACAGAGATGAGCATTTATCACTGGCAGGACCCCGAGGTGGCAACGGGGCCGCCATTGTGGCAACGAAGATTACTTTCCCAAGCCTGCCTATTTGCACACACATTGGATGCACTTTCCCATAACTCATCTGGCAAACAGGAAGGAATCACAGACCGGATTGGATGCGTGACCCAAAACAGCTCCAGTCCCATTATGCCGTGATAAATGACCCACCAGCAAGTCAGGGAGTCTTTGGACCATAGAAAGAGGAAGAGCAGGATCGACTGGAAATGATTATAGTCGCACAGTTTTCGCTCAAGGGACAAGATCAGTGGAACGGTAGAGAACAGATTAGACCACTAGGACGGTGAGAATTACCTCGTCAGGGGGAGGAGGAAGTCGGGCTTCGGCAGATCTGGCTGGTTGAGAGGTGGAGAAAGAGAGGGAGACGAAGCATGTCCCGTCGCTGACCACAGGGACCTCGGTGTTGACATGGAGACCACAGCAGAGTGGCCTCCTGCCGGAACTGACGGCCTCCATGAGAATTTCTGCTGCTGTTTTTTTTTTTTTTTTAAACTTAGACACAAAGACATAAAAGCCGGCCTGGCATGTGACAAGAATCCTCTTCTCGCATCTATGTTTGTCAGAAAATGTCAAAGGACTGTTTGTGTCTATTTCCTAAACAAATACAGATGTATGTTGTGGTTGGCCTTCGATTCCAGTGTCATGGTCTTTATTGTCTCTCTTTGTGTGGGGGATAGGCCTCCGGGGCAGAGGTTTACACAAATGAAAGAAGAGCGAAATACCAGACACGCACACACACACACACACACACACACACACGCACACACAAGCCTGCCCCATCTCTGCTCGTGTGGAGGCCAAAGACTTCGCACACAGTCAGCAACTAAGAGCAGATACTGTATTAATCAGTGAGGTCTGCTAACGAGAAACTATCTATTGGGATGAGAACTGAACTCTACCAGTCTACTGAAGGTCTGCTTTACTAAGAGCCGTGTAACAACAACATAAATTTTAAACATCATTTTATTTCAAAAGTACACAAACAGGACCAATATTATTCAATAAGGCAAAGCTCAAATATTAACAACCACTCACGTCAGAGGACTCAAAATCTCATAGTCACAGTTTATGGGTACCACTTGCAAATCATAAATAAAACTCTTTTTTTTTTTCTTCATATATAGACTTTTTTTTCTTCTCATCATTGAAAAAAAAAGATCATTAGACAAACATTTCATGACAACCCCAGCCACATATAATCATCTTTGTCTTTTATTTTATTATTATTATTTTTTTTATCCTCCTCCTCATTATTGTCCATGAAAAGTCAGAGTGGGCCGGGGGGGAAGGTGCACCTGTCTTTCTCCACATCGGGTGTTACGTGGCTCTAATGCCCAGTTCCAAGCCCAGCTACAGACCCCAGCCCTTAGCTGCTACCTGAAAGGACTGAACATAGTGGTGTGAGTGTCAGTGGGTTTTACTGGACCACTTGTGCAGTTTTTAAGCTACTATGTGCATTGTTAGCATTATTACTATGTTCCAAACTTTGCCCCGAAAACCTCTCTGTGCAGCTCGTGTGATATTGCTAAAGCACCTTAATGATCACTACTTAGCAGCTGTAATAGCTATCCATAATCAATCCTTTCAAATAAGTGCCTTATAGTGGGAGGGGGGGGCGGGGGTACCTCAGGGCTAGGGGCTTTGCAGGTGGTGAGTTGGAATTGGGCGCATTTTTATAAGGGGCAGGAGTGTTTTTTTTCTGTGGCATCGTTGCGATTCTTTTGCATGCCGAGCCAAGCCGATCCGAGTCGAGTTCTGGATTCAGAGGCGTGGCCAGCTCTGGTCACCTCGGGCACAGCGCCAGGAGGAGGCAGAGCAGCGTCGCCGCGAGAGATGGGGCGAGACCCGCTGCTCCTCCACACTCCATTGAGTTTTCCTGGGGAGGGGGGGTTAGATATGGACAGTATTATAATTATAATACATATATAGTTGTATTATAATACAACCCTGATTCCAAAAAATGGGATACTGTTTTATTAAAAACAGAAAGCAATCTATTGCAAATGAACTAGGTGAACTAGGACTATCACCTGTTACCAATGAACCTGTTTACCTGTGGAGTGATCCAAACAGGTGTTTTTGGATCAGTCCACAACTTTCACAGTCTTGTGTTGCTGGCATCAAATTCAGAATAAGCGGATATTTACAAAAATCAGTGCAGATTAAATATACTGTCTTTGTACTGTTTTCAATTGAGTATATGTCAAAAATGATAAACAAACTATCACATATACAGTATGTTTTACACAGCTTCCCAACTTTCTTGGAATCAGGGTTGTAAAACACAAAAGCAGAATTTGTGGATGTATTATGAAAGAAAATGCAATAATAGAGAGTGATCTTTGTGTGTGTGTGTGTGTGTGTGTGTGTGTGTGTGTGTGTGTGTGTGTGTGTGTGTGTGTGGAGCAGATACCTCTGGGTGGAAAGGGTGACACGTATCCGGGCGCCTCCTGTCCTTCTGCATCTTCAACCTCTCGCACTTGAGAGATTCATTATGTGCAGCTGAAGTTAAGGCAATAACAAGACGACGTGTACCCTCTGCAGGGTGTTTTCCTGCTGGACTGCATCTCTTGTTTACAATGGAGAGGAATGCATGACTCTGAGTGCACCATGGAAAGCGGTTCCTATGGATGCGGTGATACTTTTGCGCACAGCACGGTGTGCAAAAAAGAGGAAGGGAAAAGCAAAACTCCGAGCAAATGTTTGATGAGTTTTCTTTTGTCGCCTAGCAACAGAAGAGCAGGCTTTATGCTACAGTAAGCACTCCACAAGAAAATAAACAGCGGTGGACATGTATATACAGCGTGACTGTTCTGCATAAAATTTCAGAGGGATTCACATTGTAGGAGAAGCCGGCTCTGCTGTGCGGTGACGAGCCCGAGCTCTTTGAGTCTGACTCGGCTCTGAAGCTGCGTCTGCTATTGATCAGTATCCCGTCATAGCGTGGGCTATTGTGTAACACAGTCCAAACACAGACAGACACACACACACACAACACTGCGAACCAGACCTCTAGCAGAGCGCTGTCTCAAAGGCCTCGGCTTCAGATGTTGTCCCCTCGAAATGCTCTCATCTCTTTCATCCACCGGAGGGGTAGAGGGCAAACAAACTCCCCATGGCTTCCCCACAAATTGAATCCTCTCTGTTATTTACATACCACTAACACACACTGGCTCGAACTACACTGGAAGAGAATAGGCTTCTCCTTTAAAAAATCATAAGCAGGTAATGCTGTTATTTTTCCCAGTGGGAGTGGGGGGGTAACAGCCTCACTGGAAAGAGTGCAACAGGCCAGCTGTGCAACACATTAAAGTCACCCTCAAATAGCATTATTTCATTTACTCATTCATTCATCTTCTTCTGAGTCACTTTATTGCATCGTTCATCATTCATTCGAAACTCGAGCTGTGACAATTATTATTAGTTTTTGTGGCTTTTAATCTGTCGAGGTTTTACTGTCGCTATTGCTTTACTCATCTTCATTTCATCTGTCAAACGTCGTTCTCTCGCTTTCAGATCATCCTTTCCTCTCATTCAAGGCGCCGAGAGACTCGGCTTCGCACGCTGAGGTCCTGCGCTCAATCGCCCCCCCCGCCCCCCCACCACCTCTCAAGAAGTCTCTGGCCAGTGAAGGATATACATGATTTCGATGGGGTCCATGGTGATTGGCTCAAACATGCTGCAGTCACACTTGTTGTCCACCACCACCATGAAGAGATTACTGCTGGGGATCTGCTGGATCACAAATGACCTGCCAATCACAGCACAGACAGCAAAAAAAAACAAAAAAAAAACATGAGGAAGGAAGAAGGGAGAGGGAGCAAAGGGAGGATCGAGAGTTGGATTGGCAAGTAGACAAGGCGCATGGGTATGATGTAAATTTCCATGTGTGTCAGAGGATTTGTGTTATGAGTGTTTCACATTCTCCCCTGGCGGAGGGGAGACGCACTGAAGAGACTCCATTGGACGCATGTCAAGAAGATGACTTGTCTCGCCGCCAGCTGTCAATAAACATACAGAGACATAGACAGACTCACACCAACAGACACACATATAAAGTAGACACACATACTTCCCTAACTCACCCCATCACCCCTCCTCTTCCTCATTCTCTCCTCTTCCTTCTCTTTGTTATATCCTATCCAAGGCGAGCACCAATGAAGTGTTGCCGAATATAAAACACTCCAAAGGGAGACAAATGGGAACCACACTTTCGTGCTCATGGCTTCCCATGGCTGCGTTTTACTGGCCTGAGAGATCAGGCCTCGCCTCGGCCTCCTGGCCGGTGATTTATGACCGTGGATAAGCTTTATGAAGAAGAGAGGTCGTAAAGATGATCTCTTCTTTCTGTCACCCTTTCTTTCTTTATCTCTCGCTCCTCTCCCTCCCTCCATCCCGCCGCAGCTGGGTAATTTATCGAGTTCACTGCGAGGCATTTATCAGACACGTATGAGAACATGCACGTGTGACTCGAGCGAGCACGCACACACGCGGAAAAACTGTACACACGCACGCACTTTCACAACCCTCAGGAAGGAGAAACTAAAACAGAGAGGAAGAGATCTGATAGATCAGAGCAGACCTAGTGTCAGGAATATCTCCATCCTTACTAATTCAATACTATGATCAATTTAATCTGACCGCAAGCGGCCTCCGATCCCTGAGCAGCACCAATCCACCGCACTCTAATACAGTTATCCCACCGTGACCAACCGAACCCAACCAAACCAGCCCAGCAAATAGGCCAAGCCAGTTCCAATCAGTGTGAATTAGGATCTGCTGATGTTTAATAATCCGTGCTCACCCCTGCACAGCGCCGAGCCGGCCCAGCTCAGCCCGCTGATAGAAAGCAGAGCAAGTGTTCTTGGAGAAAAGACTTAAACACATCCTGACAGCACAGCTGCTGGCCTTGAACATACCCAGCGCCGGGAAGGGGAGAACTACACCGCATACGGCTGCACACACTTCGACATACACAGGGATGTGCACAATGAGCACGGAGACAGACATTTGTGCATGCTCTCGTACAAAAACACACAGACGGTAATGACTGCGTCTTCTTCTTGACATGGCCTCCTAGTGCTGCGGCTTCTAGTGATTTTGGCCCGGCAGAGAAACAGACAACAAAAAGGCGTCCAATATGCTTCTCTGAGAACAGACAGAGAGAGACAGTGAATGACACAGACACCCACAGGAAGATAAGGCAGCAAGAGAGAAAGAAATCAAGAGCAAAGTAAAAAAGCTGCTGCACTGCAGGAAAAAAGATAAAAACACACACAAAGAAGTGGTGACAGAACATTTCTTCTTCTCAAAGTTCTGACAAAACACATCAGCTGAAGCGGATAAAAAATTAGCGCAGCTTATCAACACGTTTTGATCGCGAAGGAAAATGTTTAATCTTTCCAGCGTGAGCCAGAGAGAAGCTGATTTTTGGGGTTAGAGCTGGGATGATAATATTTCACAATGCATTACACTTTACACAGGCTTCGGTTCTGATGCAGAACAGCAGCAAAGTTTTTCTGCTTTTCATGGCAAAATCGTTCTGCGCTCACTTTTGGCAAAATGCTACGTTTCTGTGTGTCGAGTAGAAAATGCTTTTCGAATGATTTAATCATTGCATAACGAGCCATAACCATAACTGCAGGCGCTGTATGGTTTTTAGAAATATCATCACAGTGAAAATTGTCCAGTAATTATTGTGTGTCATTTAACAATTATTATTTCAATTCATTTAAATTTACTCTACTAAAATCTCAAGAAACAGGGTGGTGAGTTTTCAGAACAATGCTGTTATTTATTCCCATTTTACACATTACTTTTACCTGATTCCAATATACAGTGTATTTTTGGGGACTCTATTTGAAATGCTGGTTTGAGAGGTGATTTTTGGATTTTTTTACTTCCAGCAGCTTTTGGTGCAAATGCAGCTAAAAGCTTAAAACACAAATTCCTGGTTAAGTAACATGAGGCATGAAAATAAATGGAATATGCCATGAAGAATTATCAAAAATGGACTATATGCTATGAAAAGTAAGAAGGAAAAAGGAACCTAATTATTAGAACATAATTAACGTGTAAAAATGAGAACTTAGCGTTTCCAAGTGGTGTTATTGTTGGCACCTCTGTCGCAAAGAAAACTGGATCGCTCTCAGTTTTCCTCAGAACTGAGCAACTACTGACAACATGGGACACGTTGCATTTGTTTCCAAATTGCTCTGAAGAAACAATTAACCCCACTTTGGAAATAAGACAGAAGATAGACGCATGTTCACTGAAGAGGTGAAGTGAAACTGTCATAATTTTATAAGGAGGAATAAAGTAGTATTACTTTTCACAAACTCCAGCACGGGTTGGTGTCGGGGTGGAGAGGAATGAACATTAGAAGAAAGAGTGTGAGCTTATTCATTCATTTAGTTTATGATGGAGATGTGAAAGCAGAAATTCTTTATGTGTATGTGTTGAGAAAAGTGCAATGGGTTGGTAGTTGCCAGTTTACTTTAACACTTAAAAATGAACACTTACCACTGATACATAATAAAAATATGAAACACAGATAGAAATGCCCATAAAATACTTTTCAAAATTCTAAATGCTCTTGTTACACCAATTCTGTTTATGTTGTCAATTACTGTAGATTCTAAAAAGCACTTCTCTTGTAGCATTAAAATCAGTTTAAAAAGCTGAGCTCAAGAAACAAATCTTGCCTTATAGCACACTGGGGGCAATCATAACATGAACAACTATCTGGGCAATAATACCATGATTATTAACGCAACCCGGGATAAAGAGGCAGATGCATTTCAAGAATCTCTAACAGATGAAACCACGTCTACATGTCCAAGTGCGGCGCTGGAGCTGCAGCTCATTGCAACTTTGAACCTTTCTCTTTTTCGGGACATTGCTCATCTGGGACGGTCAAGAGAAAGAAAAAGGGCATGTGGAGCGGTTGGATATATGGCTGCAAGTATTGTCGCTAATAGTCCCCTTGAAGACCTTCTCTGGTTAGAGACATGACACACTCTTTGTCCTCAGTCTCATGTTACAGTCTCAAGAAGCTGGCAACGCATTAATGGAGCTTAAATCATCCTATAGGACCACTTAAGCTATTATTGCATTCTCTAGATTTCATTGTTTTTTGTGCTCTGTCAGTCCGCCTCACCCATCAGGAAGTAATGGACAAATACAAATACCGACATTACACACACACACATGCGCGCGCACACACACAGTCATAATACAGTAAAGAGAAATTTAACAGGCAAGAGCTTAGCGTGTATTTCCTCGAGCATAAAGCACACACACGTGTCCCGATGAAAATATGAGAGAAAGGCCTCAGTCAGCCTGTAACGTGAAACAGATGTTTATCACCAATATCCTCTATTACTAATATGAGCTATAAAATTCCACATAACCGAAATAAAAACTCCATTTGACTTTGTCAAATTCATTGTGCTTTAAAAAAGATTTATTTGAAGGCGACATGTTCCTCGGAGCACACAGGCCTGCCGGCTAATCCCAGCTCTGGTGTCATCATCGGAGAGGAGGCCGTTCTCCTCTGAAGCACGCTTCTGTCATGTGTGTGCGGGTGGGTGTGAGTGTGTGAGAGGGTGCTGTGAGTCTGTGTATGTAGTGTGTGTGTGTGTGTTTCGGGGTCTGACTGGATCCCCAACCGCATTTCACTCCTAGCACCCAGGGCAGTGGTTACCCTGCTGACCTTGTGGGGCTGTACCGGCAGCAGACACACAAGGAAAACACACACACACACACACACACACACACACACACACACACCGACACATACACACACACACACACAGGGTTCTGAGCTTCCCTGGCAGTTCCACAGCTGGGAGCAATGAAGGGCCCATTGGAGGGATCCAGAGAACACCCCACAATTGCCTGACAGAAAAGCCCAAATTGTTAATAGGGACCACACTCATTTTCCCATTTTTAAAGGAAGCCTTTTTTCCACCTCTCTCCCTCATCTCTAAATGCCTCGTATTTCAAACTGCCGGAGAAGAAAGTGAGTGTCTGTGTCTGTGTGTGTGTGTGTGTCTCTGATGGATCGCCTGGATAAAAGTGTTTTCAGCAGACAACAAATGATTTAAATGTGTTTCAAATTATCAGGGATTACAGAGATAAAAATACTTCGCCGAGATGAGAGTGAACAGGATGATTCATTTTTAACAGTTTTATGGAGTGTAGTGAGCGCCTGATATAAAAGGTGTTTTCTTTAACAGCAGACAGACATTTAGACTGTTGCTCAGGTGCGTTCACACGTGTCTGTCTGTGTGCGTCTCGTACTTGATGCAGCCGTCACAGTCGAGGTTCCCCGTGTTCTCCTTGATGGTTCTCTCTGAGATGAAGGCTGGGTACTCCGTGTCACACGGTACCTGCATGGTTCGACCCATCCTCTGAGCTGGAGGAGAGACAAAGAGAGAGAGAAAGAAACAAAGCGAGAAAGTCATGGAAATAAAGAAATTGAGTGAGAAAGTCACAGAGCCTCCATTTCAAAGTCAAATATATATTTAAAATACTTATGCAAATTTATTGTAAGCAAACAAACCACATCCTTGCAAATATACAAGTTTGATAGAAAGCAGGATTTCTGCAGCAGATCTGTCTCTTGTCCTCAGATATTTCCAGTGTAAATCTAGGCCAGTCGTTTATGCAACATTGCTTGAACTCTCCTGCCACCCAGAGGTTTGAAACAAATCTGCAGGATGGAACAGAGGAGGGAGGCAAAACCCTCTATTTGGGTCAATATTTTTAAAGCAGGCTAATTAAAGCAGAGGCTAATATAATCCAAATTTGCATTTAAAGACATGCTTTAATTTTCAAGTTCTTTTTTTATCAGGGTCATGTTTGCACATTTTGCACAACATGCGCAGATTTCTAAAGATGGCGGATTACATGTGTGACTCGAATGGAGCGGTTCAGGATTATTGCCTGAGAAAAATGTTGTATATAAACTATATGCATGGGACAAACGCAGCCTACATGTACAGTATAAAAGTCTGGGATTAGTTGAGGTTGAGAGGCTGTGCAGATTGGGTTACGGGCTGCTAAATTGGGGTGTTTCAGCTGTGTGTCGCAGGCCTGTGTCTCTATTGTAAAAAGATATAGAAAGTGCTGCTAAGACCTGAGGCTAGCCAGCTGTGAAATTGTCTCGACTGCTTGGCGAGCGGCGATGCCCGGCTTCACTTCATTCAGGATAAGAGTGTGCAAGAAAAGCATTTTACAGACTTTCATTTTGCGGTTCTTTCTCCCCCCCACCCCCCTCTCTCATTCACATAAGAAATATTTTCATATTAGTTTTGGCTGGAATTAATACTACAGAATGATGCTGCTTATAGTGAGGCTTTAATTTCAGACAGGCAAACAGCATTCAACACTCCATAAAGCACAAGGCATCACAGCAGTCGCAGCTTGGCGGTAATCATATGAGAATGTGCGTGCGTTTGTGGAAGAAAGTGAGACAGAAGAAGAAAGGAAAGACATAAAAACCAGAGCGGGAGAGAAAGAGAGATAGACAGAGTGAGAAAAGAGAGAGAGAGGGAGGCCTTTTTTCTCCAGTTACAAAGCGGATATTGCTTCCCACCACGACCAATATGACACACATCCTTACAGATCATAAAACCATCAAGTATAACCCCCTCTGGACACACAAACAAATACAAATGTGCACACACACACATACACACCCTCTCACAAACTGAGGTCACTTGAGGCAATCTTGTGCTCTGCCATTTTTACTTTTAGGGTTTGGATTGTGCCTCTTTATTCTGTTTTTCCAGCGGTCACACTGAGTCAGACCAAGAGGAAATGGAGGAGAGATGGCGAAGATGAAGACAGAAGGTCAGAGCTGAGGACGCTGCTTGTTTGCTTTGTATGAACTTTGTTCCATGTGAACTTCAGCATTAGTACGAAAAGCTGACTGATGGGTCAGTACATGTTTTCATCTTAGGTTACTTCTGGAAATGAAAATATAAATGTCAAAAAGAAGAAGCATTTTTAAAGTATGTTAATAATTTAATGGGCAGATGTAAAATGACTTTATTTCCTTTCTCTTCTTGTGAGACAGAAACGTTTGCAAAAACTATTAATAATTCTTTCCGAAACTGGAAAATTAGGTCTTATTCATTTATTGCTGTGCAGGGATATGTCGAGCCTTAAGATGAAATTTATTAAGTTAAAAATAATTAGGTTAACATTGGAAACAGTTTGTGTGAACTAGGAGATCCATAAGAACCTATTTGTGTCCACAGTTTTCCGTCCTTTTTCTATTTTTGTTTTTCCTACAATTCAACAATTTCGTTCAGCGTCGTACATCTGAGAGTAAATACAACACAAGCAAGGACCCAGTCAGGAGAAAACAACCTGGATAAGAGCCTTAAAACAAAGTTCAAGTTAGATAGGGCCTGTGCCTACAGGCAGAGAGGAGGGGAAACATTACAGCATACAATTAGACAACAATACATTTTTCTATTGTTTGTTTGCTTTACAAAGGGGAACACCCTCTGTTTCTGGCAGTGGAGGCTATTATTTTGAATCTTTGAATGGAAAAACGTTTTTCCCAATTTCGTTTCTGTTTCTGAAAAGCATAAATAAAGAAAAGAAATGGACTCATTTGACATATAATTAGAGTCTGTAATGGAAGCTGTCAGTGAGAATCTTCACAATTTTCAAAAATCCACACCTGAATAAATCATAGCAACTTGCATTCAAAGTTGCAAAAAGTTATGTACATTATATAAATGACCAGAGAGAATAATCCTGAATGTTTGTCTAGATGTATCATGATTATTGACCAGACATTATTATTAGAAGATCTTAGTTATTTAGCACTTTATGCATCTAATACGATCAATGTGAAGATTCTGAACTTCAGCAAACATTCAAAATAACATATGATGACGAGCCATTTGAGCAGCTCTAAAAGTACGTTACAGTGCTGTGTGCACCAGGCCTTATTCATTAGGACACTATAATTACAATTACAGTATAAGCTGTATACTGTTATATGAGTATGTGTGTGTGTGTGTTTGCTTTAGACAGAGAGAACCAGCAGAAAAGTGTGTTCTTACCTTTAGCTGTGAGGTCAGAGTGCCACCAGCTGTACAAGTTAAACTCCACCAGGAATCTATATATGGAGAAGACATTGACCTTTACAATACACTCCAACACACACTTTAGACTACATTCCAATCATTTTTTAACATGCACAATTATAGTTTCTCAAGAATTACAGAAAGGAAAATTATTTGTTTTACAGTAATCCTGCCACATATATGAATCATTGCTCATTGCTAGTTATCCTCGTGACAATCCCATAATGTTTTACAGATGCCTCAAAGTTACGTCAATCAGAGCAATCGTGAAAAACTTTTTCAAAAAGTTAGTGTTGAATATCTACAGAGAAAACCAAATTATGGGTTCGTCGTCAAAGCCATGCAGGTTTATGCTGAATCTCACTATTTTCATGTCAGTAAAGTAGTAAGTTATTATGATAATGATCTTAAATCTTTTTTAGCTTTAGTCTTCTAAGATTTGTCCTGATCCAAATCTTGTCCAAAAGTAAAATGCTTGTAATTAATCACCTATATGATTTGGTTACATTTTCTCCTGCTCTTCTGACTTGACACAGTTAAATAGGAAAGTAATGTAACAAAACAACTTTATGCAATGAAAGAAAATTGTAGTTGGCATTTCCTTATCACACTACATGTATGATCATAACATGCTTGTATCCCACTCTTTAGGCCTTACTGTATTGATTACTTATGGTGTAGTATGTGTGGTTTTTTTTTGTGAGATTATTGATTTAATGCGTTGACTGTTTACACAGTTTTGAGCCTCTATGATATTTACACGAGTCTGTTCTCTCATATGTGATCATTTATATTCCAACATGATGGAATGCAAGTAAAGCATGCACGGAAAATGAAACATAAATCAAAAGATCACTAATATTTCAAAGACAAAACAATTGTCTGCTGTGACAGGCTGCAAAATAACATTGACAACTCAATCCTCCCATGATGCACTGTGGCGACAACAGACCACCCAGGAAGGCTCGGCAACCACAACATGGCATCGCAGGAGTGCCCGCGCAACAGGAAACATCAGGTAGCCATTACCGCTGGCGATCGCTGATGATCACGTCGACGTACAAGTGGAGGAGCTCGTAAACAAACATACAGTTGATGTATGGCTACGAACACGCAGTTAACCTCATCTGACAGGAGAGGCCACCGCCCTCGTGTGTGCAGCCTTCAAACAGACACTGGGAACATGCGCAGAAGTCTTACATGACAAGCTCGGTCAGGATCCACTTCATGGCTGAGAAGAAGGCGAAGTAAGGCTGAGGAGAAAAGAGAGACGACGACGTTAAAAACACATACGACAATTTTGATCAGCGTGAAAAAAACAAAACGCAGCACTCACATCCAACAGTGTGTGTCCGCTGTCGCTGCTCTCTGAATACACCCAACACAGAGCCTGGTAGTCATACAGAGTGACCCTGAGCAGATAAAGATCAAGAAGAGGACAGAGCATCAGACATAAAGGATAAAATGAGGTAAAGACAGACAGAATGTTTTTCCAGATTCCACTTTAATAAGTAATGCATTTGTCAGGAATATAGAAGCCGGATAAGGTGATACAAGGCTTGATTCACACATTATCTCTACTATTACATGCCTGCGGGGGCCTTCTGGATGGCTGTGTGGGAGCAGGAAGGAAAGATCCCACCTCTGCTATAACTGCCGCTTTACCTACGGATAATATATTGGATGGATGTGGCAAGAATGGGAAAAGGAAAGCAACTGAAAGCCGAGAGCTTCCCGAGAGGTTCCTCCAAGTGATGTAGGAAGGTGGGTGTGTGTGTGTGGAGATAATTTGGGGATATTGGGGGGGGGATATCAGAGGATTTAGGGGCTTAGTAGACCCTGAGGGTGTGAGGTCTGGGTCTGTCTGCGAGAGGTTATTGAAGGGGTTCCTAACACACATGTATGCACACACACCTACACACTGGACAGTCTTTCTCATAGGCCGGTGGATGGGCTCCTATATGCTTGACAATACTTGGTGTGTGTGGACGTGTGTGCGAGCACATGATGTCTGAGTGGGCCCCGGTCTATCCGCAGCCCTGGGCGATGTTCAAACCTCAGTCACAGCACCGGTGACACACAGCTCCAACTCACCGCCAGGAACCAATTAGCACTAAGCCAGGCCACATAATGGTGTTAGCAGCAAACTCAGACCGATGTAATATCTGTGTATGGGTGTGTGTTTGCCCGGGTGTGTGATCACTGTATGTGCATGTGGATGCATGATCATGCTCAGCATCACTTTCAACCCTTTTTTTTATTGATTTCCTTTTCAATTGCTTGTTTGAAAAAGACAAATAAACCAAAAGCGACTCGAAATAATTTGTGCGCACTCGTCTCCGTCGTCAGCCTTGATGCTGACGGATAAATCCAAGCTGGCAGCTTGTGTCAATTTTTAGTGGTGCACTTCAGAAAAAAAAAGAAGTCTTTAATGTTTTTTAATCAAGACAAAAAACTGTGCTGCGATGTAGCACATTAATTCTCTACAGATGGCACTGGGTTAAGACACGTCGTACTGGATTCATTAGTGTTAAGATTTATAAGCTCTATTACTCATCATGCTAATGCTTCGCCGACAAAAGTCATATTATTCATTCGTCATATGTCATCCTTAATTTTAAACAATCCCTCATCATCCGACATTAAAGATTCAGTGAACGCACTTGTAGGCCTCTTTGTTTTTTATGAGTGGGACTGTAAACCATTTGCTGTCAGCTTTTGAGGTTCATCCCTATGATAAACAGGCGTGGTTGTCTACTTGTGTGATGATTTGTCACCCGTGATTTTTATGCACTGAGACAGCATGGCTAAAATCTCCTCACCCACATCCTCGAAGCCAGAAGTGAATGCTGGGTAAAGTCCCGATGCAACGTTGTAAATGTGGTTGTGAGCTTCTGTCCAAACACATATTTAATGCTTTAAATGTGCAACTAAGGTTCTCTAAAGGTCCCGCAAATGTTAGAGCGAACCGGCTTGACTCCAGCAGTCAAACTACAATATGTGTCTGTCTGTGTCTGCTTCTCTGAGTTTCTGTTCTCTAATACTGGGAAAGTTATCCTCCTGGGTTAAATTTCCAAATTAATTGCAGAGAGTCGCCACCCCCTGCTCCTGGCGTTTTCTAGGAGACACAGCTCTGCAACAAGCACTATATGTGTGAATGTGTCTACGTGTGTGTGTGTGTGTGTGTGTGTGTCTACGCGTGTGTGTGTGTGTGTGTGTGTCTACGTGTGTGTGTGTGTCTACGTGTGTGTGTGTGTGTGTGTGTGTGACTTCAAGTTTCTCCTAATTCCTTCGTTTCAGGAAAAGATTTGCCGTAATCCCCTAACGGAGAACTCTGCTGAGCGAGGGGTCGGAGTTCAGAGCTGAATAGCTCAACACGATTGGCCGAGTTAAGAGCTGTCAGCGCACGGGCAGACATGCTCTCATTCTGCGGCCTGCCTGATATTATATGCACATACATTTACACACATGCACGCACACACACTGGCGCATACGGTCGAGCTGGCACGTATGAGCACACACTCTGTACACCCACACATACGTGCAGTTTGAAATTCTTACCTCTTGAAAGAGCCCATCTGTAGAAGCTTACTCATTACAGCTCCCTCTGCTTCTCCAAAAAATTTCCCTGTCTGAGAGAGGAGGTCGGGATTTTATTTAATAAAACAAGTCATAACAAAAATGTAAATGTAAAGCTAACATTCCATTCAAAACTATGTGTTTATAATTCTAGACGTTCTTGCAGGTACGAAAGCTGACATTTGCAAAGTCCAGATCAGACTGGATGAGAGGAACCGTCAATTACCAAACCCTGAAGCATGCACACACCATCCCTCTTATGTTACTGAATGGCCTGTGGGGTCCTTCCTACTGTTTTGCCAAATGATCAAATTAGCCAAAGAGAAACATCAGTGATACAAACACACTAAGAGCATTTTTACACATACATATATACATATACATACACACACACACACACACACACACACATATATATATATATATAACCCAGTGACATTGCACAAACACATGGGAAGCACATTCTGGCTCTCCGCAAAATGAACAGTCATTACAACTTTGGGTTTAGCTGGTCATGGCCTCTGCACCCCTCTCCCTCCCCATATTTCCTGCCCATATCTAAAAAAGGACCCTGATGCCCTCTCCCTTCTCCATGCACTGTAGAAGCAGGTGAAGCACCCATCCCATCCGTCCCATATGGTCTAGCGGTTAGGATTCCTGGTTTTCACCCAGGCGGCCCGGGTTCGACTCCCGGTATGGGAACTTCGATTTTTCTTTGAAATTGAATCTTATCTTATCTGAAGTTTTGCCAGAAATCCTTATATCTAGCTTATATCTAAAAAAGGTCAATTTACCTGAACACACATTGTTGTTTCACTTGCAATTTACAATGACACAGACCTTAACATTGAGAAGCTTGATACAAGGCTTGAATTAGAAACTCATTATCAAAGCTGACAACTATGAATTTTCTGTGATTCATCAATTCAATTCAATTTTTTTTGTCATCTCAAGGCATTTTACATACGGAGCAGGTCTAGACTGTACTCTTTATGATGTCATTTATAGAGACCCAACAGCTCCCGTCATGAGAGAGCAGTTGGTGACAGCAGTGAGGAAAAACTTCCTTTTAACAGGAAGAAACCTCGGATCATCTGTTATTGTTATCAGCTGATCAGCATATCAACAAATGTGATTCATGACACGGTCACGCAGGCCCTGCTTCTGCCTGTCCACGCTGCTCCAAGCCGGGCGCCGCCACAGGGACAAAGCTATCAAACCATTAGTATCCATTAACCATATCAGACACAGGGCTGGCGGGGTGAACTACACCCTCCATCCCTCCACATCCTAATTCTCTTGACACCTGGGAGGCAGAGAATCCCATCTCAGCTGCATCTCACCCCTGAAACCTCCTCCTTAAAACAGCGTGAAATTAAATGAAATGACACAGCCGGGTGGATTTTCCACCACAGACCTACTCGCGACCCCTCGTGAGTTTAATACAACATTTTGCTGTATCACATTAACGTTGCCTTGTTAGGCTGATAACAGCAATGAGATGAAGCAACTTGACAAGGAGGGAACCCAAAATGCTCCGTCACCTCTAAATCAAGACCAAATAAAGAACAAGGAGCCGGCGAGTGAGAGACACGTGAAAAGAACATGCAGAGGAAAAGGAAGGGCAGTGACAGCCAGCGGACTGGCTCCTGGATGAGCCAAAGCTGGAGTGACAGCATGTCTGGTGACAGCTAAGCAGAGGGTATATGCTGGGGCAGCAGCATGTCTCCTTGAGAGCAGACGAAACAACAGAGATGCAAGAAAAATATTATATAATAAGAGAGGGAATTTGCAATGTTAATTAAAATTTTTAGCTCATTCTTGAAATTCCACATTCAGTCACATCTACTCTGATGTAATCTCAAACCTATATTCAAACATTACACAAACAACTGTATCATAAATCACAACTAGATAATGGGAGTTAAAATTACATCCAAGTTTCCAGCTTCCACAAAAACATAAAATAAATGTGTTTATTCTAAATATATGAACTTGATTATGCAATCTTTTCTTATGTGCGTCTCTTTGTGTGTTGATGTCTTACCAGAGTGTAGTCCTCTGCTACCAGAATGAAGCCGTTGTTGTCAATGAGGTAGCAGTTAATGTTCTGTAAAAATGGAAAACAAAGTGTAAAGCAGCTGAAAGAAGTAAAAGTGAGAAAATCATGGATGCCTGATGAAGAAAAGAAAGGCTGACCCACCTCATCATCACAGCTTATGGAACATT
Source organism: Centropyge bicolor (assembly GCA_037975185.1). Classification (NCBI taxonomy): domain Eukaryota; kingdom Metazoa; phylum Chordata; class Actinopteri; family Pomacanthidae; genus Centropyge; species Centropyge bicolor. The sequence goes on along the minus strand of JBBMOC010000011.1, from coordinate 11,785,600 downwards.
TGCCATCTAATGCTGCACACTGTAAGATGAAAAAAAGATATCTGCATCAGGGTGTCAACGAATACTAAGACTGTTTTGGTCAGATGAAAACTATTTTACTGTCTTCCAAAATCATTTTCATATAAATAAATGAAAATGATCAATAGCTTTTACTGGTTTAAAGTTGAACCAAAAATTTCCAACAAACTTTGGGTCCATTCAGTTTTTGTCATGTAGGAATGTGTGAAGTTATTATGGACATAAATATAAAATAAAGGATGCTTTGTGAAAAAGTCAATTATGCATACCTCACATTCATAATAAAGTGGTTATGGATTTAATTTTTTTTTCTTTTACAACCCCAATTCCAAAAAAGTTTTGATGCTGTGTAAATGTTAATAAAACCAGAATGTGATGATGAAACCTACATTTAATTGAAAACAGTGCAAAGGCAACATGTCAGATGTTGACACTGAACCATTTTTTTGTTTTATGAAAAATATGTGCTTATTTTAAATTTGACAGCAGCAACACATTTCAAAGAAGTTGGGACAGAGTTGGGACATTTTTACAATTGTGTTGCATCACCTCTGTAAATGTTTGGGAACCGAGGAGACCAGTTTCTGGATTTTTCAATGTGAAATGTTCTCACATTCTTGAGTGATTTCAGCTGCTCAACAGTTCTGGGTCTCCTTTGTTGCACTTTTCATTTCCTAATGCTACAAATGTTTTCAATGGGTGACTAGTCGGGATGGCAGACAGGCCAGTTTAACACCCGGACTCTTCTACTACGGAGCCATGCTGTTGTTATTCAAGCAGAATGTGGTTTGGCGTTGTCTTGCTAAAATATCCAAGGTCTTTCCTGAAAAAGACGACGTCTACTTGGCAGAATATGTTTCTCCAAAACCTCTATACACTGTTCAGCATTAACGGTGCCTTCCTAGATGTGTGAGCTCCCCATGCCATGGACACTGATGCCTCCCCATACCATCACGGATGCTGGCTTTTGAACTGTGCGCTGATAACAAGCCGGGTGGTCCCTGTCAAATTTTGATTTGCCAGACCAGGACAGTTTTCCACTTCGCCTCAGTCCATCTGAAATGGGCTCTGGGCCCACAGAAATCAAACTATCAAAATCAGATTTTATCAACATTTTACCGAGTCTCCCAACTTTTTTGGAATTGTGGTTGTACTTTACTTGCCTTTATTTTTTTTTATTTATTTATTTTTTACCGACTTTCAGCGAGCAGTTTAGTTGGTGGAGTTACTTAGTTTAGCTTAGATTTTCAAGTGTTATCAGTATTAAACATGTGACTGACCAAACATGCAGGATGTGTGTTTTGCCTGTGTACCTGTCTGCTGGCTGTCCAGAATTTCTTCTGAAAGAACTCCAGTTTCATCTGGATGCCCACAGCTGGAAAAAAAAAAAAAAAAAAGACAACACAGTCACTGAGACGAAGCAACGGGATGTGTATGTGTTGAAATGCAAGCGCACCGTGATCTGTATCACAACAGAAGTCATCCTCCAGGCATGAGAGAGATTATTAATATACACAGTCAGTCAAAGTGCATCTTTCATTAACCCCCAACAGAGGGAACGCATCCACTTCCATTGCAGCAAACCCCTGCTGGACAAAATGGGCCAAAAGTGCAATTACACCCTGCATCATACATGTGTCAGCTTATTTTTCTGGAAGGCAAAGCGTATGTGCATGTGTGTGTGTGTGTGTGTGTGTGTGTGTGTGTGTAAGTAACACTGCACTGTCTGCACACATGTTCACAGATGCCGCTAACCACACTCAAAATGCAGTTTCACACGATTTTCAACCAGACCTCTCTCCCTTTGCCCACATGAAATCCATCCCATTCCTCAGTCTGCCTCCCTGTTGTTACCCCGACAGGCATTTCCACAGTGGGTATACGGAGCGGCTCTCGCTTCCATAAGCCTCATCCCAGCAGGTCCCTAAATGCACAGATCTGACCAGAATTCCTTGCCTGGAAAAAAAACAGTCGCTGACATTAAATGTGTCAGCTTTTTTCAGAGTTGGCTGAGGAAAGATTGACACATTCACCACAGGCTTTAACTTCCCTCCTCTCCTCCTCGTCCTCCTCTCCCTCTACCCCCTGCTACTAAGGCTCTGAGGACTCCAGCTTTCTCTCAGTGGGGGGTCTGCCATGCTTTTGGGGTCCGTAAGTCTTTCCAGAAGCATAATTTAAAGCTTCATGCGAAGAGGAGAACAGCCGCAGGTAGTGAATGAAACGGTGGAGAATGCAGCATTTGGGTGGATTTAACAGACATTAAGCTACAGTAAGGCAGACATATTGATTGGAAAATACACTCAGCACTGGAAGCTTAAATGCCATGCACATGATTGAAAAAACAAACAACAAAAAAAACCTAAGCAGAAGCATAATGTGGAAGCATGAGGCAATACTGCCTTCTGTCAAAATAAAGTTGATAACAATGAAAGTCATGTCATTTATTATTATGACCAACCTCTATTTTGTAGCTAAAACATAGTAGTTAAAAGTGCATCTCCATCCTGGCTGCACATTGCAAACCACACATTCCATTTTCAAACAGATGTCCAACATCTGTCCAAGCAAAAAATTAGTCCAATTTTAAAAATATTGGTTTGGTATTGATTTGGTATGAGCTGTTTGATACATTTTTAAATATCCTAAAGTGCATATGAATTATTTATTTAATAACTAATAGCTTTCAAAGAGGGAAGAATTGATCAGAATGGTATGACTATCTCACTGCTTTTTGGTATCAGAAAAAATGGTCTTTATTACTGAGTCAGCAGGTTTTTTTAAATTTATTTTTATTCAATTTAACCTTTATTTAACCAGGTAAAAAAAAAACCCATTGAGATCATGATCTCTTTCACGAGTGATCATCACTTTTAAATATCATTAATATAATGCAGTCTGTCAATTAGACACTTAACATATATATATATATATATATATATATATATATATATATATATATATATATATATATATACATATATATATATATGATAATCAAACAATAATGATTCTTGCGTTGCACAAATGTAAATGTGTAATATATCTCATTTTAAAAGAAGCATCAGTGTTTTTACACTGTTGGTCATTAGCACTTCTGTATATAGTTCAATAGTTGTTAGCATATAGTTGGCAGCAGTAAGTGTAAACTGACCTTGCTTTACAGTCTATTGCAGCGTTTGTGGCACATTTGTCTGGCTGAGTTGTTGAAACAGAGCGATGAGTTACTGTGAGAGATACAGTGTGAATGCAGATGGGACCCTAATAAACATAAAAACTCACTTAAGCTTAAGGCTGTAGTTTAAAAAATAAAGCACAGGAAGCTGCACCGGACGTCAACACAAGGCACAAGAGAACATTATCAGCGAGAAATATTCCACCGCTTTGCACTTCTTTCAGTGTGATTGTGCATTGGCGTGATTGTTTAAGTGCAGCGGGGTGCTGCTGTGGCCTGTTTTAGCCCTTGCCCAGAGGAACAGGTGCAGATTATCCCGTCATAAGCTTTGCCAGATCCTTTCAGCAGCCCACCATTTCTACACCCACATGGAAAACCCAGGAGGAGAGGCTAATTTAAGATGCTGGGCAACAGCAATGGAAACACACATGGTACAAAACCAGGGAGAACCGACATCGTTAGGCCAATAAAAGATACAGGATCATCTACTGAAAAAAACAAAGGAAATGCTGACTGAGAAGGAAAAACAGATAAGGAGGCGTAATTAAGCCGTCAGAGAAAAGTTGCGAATTCTGAAATTCTGAAACCTTCAAATAATTCACAATTCAAAACACATGACGTCCATTTAAATGTAAAATAAACAAAACATTTTAAACATAGTTACATATACAGGATATTTGTTAAGCAAGGAAAAATAATTCATGGAAGCATAAATTTGCTCTGTGAAATTGTACTAGAGGTTAAAAGTACACTGATGTCGGCTGCTACCTGGAAGTCGGCTCAGAACAAAAAGACAAAAGCCCAAATCTGTCTGACTAATGCCGGGGAATTTTCTGTACTACGGGGGAACATTTAATTTCCCTAGGTATGATTTAAGAACTTGGGGCTGTTTATGCCCTGAGCTGGGTTTATAAGTCCAAAGATGAAGAGACGTAAAATCCTCTCCAAATCCACCACATCGCCAATCTCCTATCAGTACAATTCCAGACAGGGAGAGATGACAACTGGTTTAAATCCTACAGGTATTTGGGATTCTAATAAGGATTGTATAAACATATACATCCATCAGCGGGAGGGTGCATCCGAGTGGGTGTCGGCATGTCGGCTCATTTGCACTACATACTACAGATAGTGCAAGCATGCATGTGTAGTGTGTTTGACATTGAGTGTGTGTGTATGCATCAATTCACATCCCAGCGACACCAAAAACAGCTCTAGGACAAAGCATAAACTCACACACAAGTGTCACAAACACACAGAGCTGTCTGAGAGATGTAGTGATTTTTGCAAATCGGGCGGTGAATTCCCCGGCTGCTACACAGCGCAGGGGCGGATCACGTCAAGATGCTGAGCAACATTCAGAGGATGAGCGGAGCAGGAGGATGTCGTTAAGGATGCCGGCAGTCTGCAAGACTTAGGATCCACTGGCCTCTCCTGTCCTGTGTGCTCTTGTTGAGACACAATAGAGAATTGTAAAATACAGTTCAGGGATTCAGATGATTTCAAATAAAGTTCGAGCAGTTTATTGCTTTAGGGTTGAAGAATCCTTAAATATGAAAATTTGCCTTTGTCAAAAACACATAAGATTTAATAGAAAAGATCACAAGCAAACATCTTTGTAGATTGGCTTTAAAGCCTTAATCCCACATGCATTAAATGCATCAGAGGGGACACACATGGCGATAGTATATAGCAGGGGTATTCAAGTAAAATTTAAAGAGGTCCAGCTGGAGAAAATTTCTTGAAGCAAAGGTCCGGAAGATGATAATGTCTAACTATTCAATGTGATATATATTTAAGTAGCCTAGTAGTTGTATCAACCTCTGCATGTATGACTGTCAAATCAAATGAATTCAGGACAATTCGAAAACTTTTTGACAATATTTATTGTCAAGAAACATAGAACTGAACTTATAGATGTATGACTGTCGATACGTATGTTCTCTCATTTACTAAATAAAAAAGGGCTGCATTTCAAAATAAGAATGACAATGTTAAAATTGTGCATGTTCAAATAAAGTGCTTAACTTCAGAAAAATAAAATAAAGGAGTAAAGGCTTGAATTTCCCCTTTTCTGAAATGAGTCTGTCCATTCCGGATGAAATGCTCTATTTTTGCTGTCCACTTTTCTTTTTTTGGAGAGCATCATTTGTTCATTTTTTTCCATCTTTCTTTTTCTTTCTACCATATTTTCATGTGTAACTTGCCTCTAACTCTCTCATCTGTCTGAACGGTAGAGTCGCAATATTAACCACCTGGAATGCACAGACTTTATTTTATCACGTGGAATGGTTTAACTCGCATATAATTGGTCTGTGCCTGTCTCATCCACTAAACCACTACTGTAAAAACTACAAAAGCTGCGCCGGATTAAAATAGAAACAACATGTCAGGTTTTAAATCACAACCTTCTGTTTTGGTTGTAGGTCCGGGTCCATATGGGACAGCTTCTGGGTCCGGACCCGGACCACGGTCCGCCTGTTAGTGACCTCTGGTATATAGCAATCATCAGAATGTAGAATGGAATAGTAGGGCATGTCTTTTTGTCTTTGTGACTGGATGCATCATTTTCAGATGCTGCTTCACAAACACACATCAGACATCAACTCTATGGGCAAATGCAAAGGTTCAATCTGAGGATGCACTTGCCTATGTAGGTGTACATGACCACTCGAGCGTACATGTCAGCATGGATGCGAATGTGTGTGTGTGTGTGTGTGTGTGTGCGCGCAGGTGCATGCCCCTCTACGTGCATTTATGTGTATTAATTGCTCGAGGCTGATATCTTCACACGTTCACCACCATGAATTAACTAAATATAAGCTAATACACATTGACTTCAGTTTTTACTGTATATGACAGAATGAGAATAATTGTCATGCCCTTCAGCAGAAGAAAGGATATAAATATGGATGGACAGGAGGTCAAATACAAGGGAGGGTGCTACAAGCCAAGGTCGGCTTGTGAGCTTGATCATAGCCGTCGTTAAAAATGATTTGATCATTAATCTCTTCCTGTCTCCTCCTTTGTTCCTTTTTTTTCTTGCTTCTCCTTCAAGTGACCCATGAGCTCGTATAAGCTCAGTCAATTCATTTACATGCAGCCAAAGAAAAAAAAAAATTCATGTAAATTTCCTGCAACAGCTTAATATCCTGCTGTGTGTGTGTGTGTGCATGTGTATGTGCTCATTCGTGCGTTTTGTGTTGCTGTGCTGGGGGCGTGTTCTGCCAGCCCTTCTGCCCACGGCTCATGCATAATATCATCAGAGCGTGCCACGGCAACGGGCATCCTCCGACTGTGTTCACTGTGTGTTGAAGTGTTTGAGTATTCGTGTAGACACAAATCTAATTTCGTCTTGCTCAACTCTTGCCAGAGCAATAAGAGGTAACGTGAATGTCAGCGTACGTGCGCGCTGTGATTTAAGAGGAACAGCTGTCCACTGGGAGATGACACACCATCACACTCACCAATGCAACTGGGGACGGGAGCGAGCGAGCAAAACAGAGAGAGGGAGAGAGAGAAACAGAGAGGGGTCAGAGTGTTGATTCTGATTCAACAGAGGAGTCAAATCTAATCAGGCAACAGAAAAGGGGGAAACAGAAACAAAGCATGAGGAAGAAGAACACAAGAGATAGAAAGAGAGGTTGAGAGAGTGAGGAAGCTAGAGAGAGATAGAGAGCGAGAGAGAGAGAAAGAGAGAGAGAGAGAGAGAGAGAGAGAGATAGAGAGAGAGGCAGGGCTCCCTAACTCCAGTGATTCCCAGGCTGGCTGGCAGTAAGCTCTGTGCTCTGATCTGCCCGCTCTGATGGGCTTTCATGCCCGTGCAGGAAGTGCTGGGGATCCTGAGGGCAACGCAGGTTTCTGCTGCTGATCCGGGCCTCTCGAAATTCCCTACCTATTGACCACATCAGCCTGCACAGATGAGAGTCGGGACAGCTCATCTCAACCTGACCTGATGGCTAATGGATCATCAACCAATGACAGTCAATAGAATCCAGAAAGGGAGTTAAAAGAAGATCGAACGCGAGCAGCCCGAGGACGACTGGCAGATATGAGAGGTAGAATATCAAGTGTGTGTGTGTGTGTGTGTGTGTGTTGTATACGTGCATGGCAAGGTGGGCTGCCATCATCTGTGAGACTAGTATGTTGTGTAAACTGTTGTGTAACTGAGTGCATGCAACACATATGGCAGCATTAAATTCACACTTTTTTGAGACTATAGCTGCACATCAGCGTCGCCTCTGAGCACTTCCTGTCGCAAATAGGTATCGACACCGGTGCCGAGCTGATTTAAAGTGATGCCCGTCGTGGGTTTGCGTGTGCACGTCATTGCCTTCTTCTCTGTGTGTACTTTGGGCTAGAGGGACACATCAGAGCAAAGAGCCATTCTCCTGTGTTGACCTCATTCCAGAGCTGCTGCTACAACGCTCCACTGAGCTGATGCTGTTTATTTGCGTCCATGTAATGCACTGTATGTATATGAGATTGTTTATGAGTAAGCTCACACATGTGTAAGCACGTGCGGTTGAATGCGCACACACACACACTCTCATTTCACTACCAGAGAGGCAATTAACTCGGGGGGGCTTTGCAGCACAGCGCGGCTAAATCGCAACCCAGCCATGTTCTGATGGGTTTTGTTGAAGCGAGCAACATAATATCACAACAGCAACACTGCCGCTGTACCAAACCGACACCTGAGATTAGATCCGGGAACACCTGTGCCCGCGATGATTCTAAACCTGTAAATCCACTGCAAGAAGTTCAACAGCCAGGCAAAGACACGACAATGATTACACGCTTGTAAATGTGACACTGACGGTCTAATTAGCAGACTTTGTTATAATAGTGTTTACTCGAAGAATAGGGAAGGAGTGGGACAATGACATTAGTATTTTCCAGGTAATGTGAGTTAAGTGTTATCTGATCACAGAATTTGAAGAATTAAATCATGTTGTGTTGTTTAAGTGACACATTCCTCAACGGCTGTTTGATTATTACGGTTAATAGCCACACAGTGTTTCCTAATATGATTGTGGCAATAAAGTCTCAGTGATATGAAACAGCTGCCTCATCACAATGGGCATAGTTTAGGCGAAGAAAATAAGATAATTCCCATTTCAGAAAACATTCACAATTAGGAAAACAGCTGCTCGAATTGCTCACAACACTTTAGCTGCTGTGTTTATGGAGATGAACACTGAGCAGCTCGTCTATCTGCTCAGGATCTACGAGAGCCACTTGCTCATTACATGCCCAGGCTTGAGATTCATTTCATCCAGCCTGGAGCTAGACCAGCCAATGCTATAAATACTGCTGTAATGTTCCACGAGAAACGGACATGTGAAGTCATCTCAAAGGGAATCAGACACCCAATATCTGCTGTGTATGGATTTGCGAGTGGGTGGAGTGTGGGTGAAGGGTTATGAGGCTTTGGTGAAGTCACCGAGGGCCACTGTCTATGGGAGGGTGGGAGGTGGGAGTTGGCATATTAGTAATAAGTTTACTTTCTTGTTTATCAGAAAGAGAACAGTGCTATCTGAGTGAAAACAAAGTGAACTCCATTCTTTTCTGAAGTTTAAATCCTAAAATTTATGCTAGTCTTCTGTGGCATTTATTTATTTCAGGGAAGGTGGCCATGATGGCAGTTGAATATAAACGTAGTCCTGGGTATTAGTGAAGGAGAGCACATTTTATTTCACCGAAAAAAAGGACATTCAAAATATATATGTAGCTGTATTTTTTCATATTTAGCTGCAAATACAGATGTGTAATCTGACCCTGTGTGCCCCTGTCTTCACAGTGGTACTGGTGTGTGCCCTCCTCTCCCTCCTGTCTTCGTCACACGCCTGTCCAAAGGAGTGTAGCTGCAACAGCAACACCAAAGTAGTAGACTGCCGGGGGCGGGGCTTGTACGACATCCCCCGACGGCTGCACCCGGACACCCAGGAACTCTATCTCCAAGATAACCGTATCAGGGGGCTGGGGTCCATGGCTTTCAGAGAAATACCCCTCGTCCGCATTCTTGATCTCTCTAACAACTCGATAACGTCCGTGTCGCCGACTGCCCTGCTGGGTCTCAGGACTCTGCAGCGCCTCAGCCTGGCCTACAACAGCCTGAGAGAGCTGGACAAGAGGTTGCTCGGACCCATCCGCTCGCTTTCGCATCTTGACCTCTCGCACAACAGGTTAAGTAGCAAAGCGGGAGCAGATGGAATTTATGCATCCACTTTAAATGCAAACTTCTGCACATAGCTCATTGCATCTTCTCTTTTCCCTCCTTTCAGCCTCTGGGGTATCCCCGGAGCCATGGGGGACAGTCTGAGGAACCTTAGCCACTTGGGGCTAGCGCACAACAGGCTAACACGAATGGACCGCTCCCTGTTGGAGGCCCTGACCCGCCTGGACAGCCTCACGCTACGGGGCAACCCCTGGAGGTGCGACTGCCAGCTCATAGGCCTCAAACTGTGGATGGAGACCTACCTCTTCAAAGGTCAGACCACCAGCAGCGTTAGACTTTAGATGGGGAACATGTGTAATATTAAATATCCTTAAACTACTGGCGTACGAGAGTAGAAATGGCTGAACTCTATGGTCAGTTTACAAAATGAGTGGAGAGCCTCTCTTTGAGAGATTAAAACAGACAGACCTCAAATGGATATGATGTTTATATATTTTGTCCTTGGAGAGATTGACAGAGTGGAGATAAGACCAGGCTAAAAGCTCTGTCCAGTTATTAAAGATGGTGGAATCAGTGTGTGTGTGTGTAGCTGTGGAAAGTTTTTATATGATTATTAACATTTTAAGTGTGTACTCTACCTGTACTGGATAATATTATGATAATGATTTACAAATTCAGCAACAACAGTCTTTGTTATGACTGTTGTTCAGTGACATTATCTGACCTTAAAGCGTAGCAAAAAAATGCCATGCAGCTAAAGTCTCCTGAATAATGTTGGCACACGATGCAGCAGCCTCTATAGCTGTAGCTGTGATAGAGAGATAGAGAGTGTACATGGGTGATTAAGAGTTAAATTGCAGACTACATTCACTTCCATGCTAGACCAACCCCGGCGTGCATTAGATAACAAAATCACCAGTATACAGTGAAAGCTGGGCTCGCTCGCAGTCGGCTGGCCCGCCTACATGCCTATGTTACCCTGACACAGCTTTCGTCTTAAAGGCTGAAAATTCTAATTACTGCAAAACAGAACAATGGACCCAGATACAAGGATGTGTGCTCAACAGAAAGCCAGTGGTTAATCAGGCAGGCGGGCAGGAAGTGTGTGACCGAGCACGCTCGACATGAGCACAGAGAGAGATGAATAATAAAGAGATTTACGGGACAAACAGAGGGCAGCTGATGAAGTCCACACTTCCTCCAATAGGCTTGATTCATTCAGCGTCAGAGGTTGAACTGTTAATCATATCACACTTGCTAATATGGCCCATTAAAGTAAGGCACTGCACCCTAGATTAATACAAACTCTTAAGTAATATACTGGTTCAGCCATGTGATTATGATGGTGCACTCCTCTGTAGAAAAAAGGAAACAGCCAATTAACAGCAGGTCTTTGATCTAACCATGTAACTCTGATCCCAAGGTGGAGTGGTGGATGAGGTGATTTGCTCTCAGCCAGAAGAAATGAGGGACAGAGACCTGCAGAAAGTCCCCTACCAGCTCTTCCACGCCTGCATGACCACGAGCTACCATTACCTGTTCGCTAACATACACCACCTGGAGTCGGAGAGGTTGCTGCGAGGCCACACCCATGGCAACCACGCTCATCCCTCGAGCCACACGCTCCACGTCCCCATGGCGATGGGGGAGGGTTTCGGCGGCGGGGCAGGAGGAGGCGGGGGAGGGAGCCTGCCAGAGTGTGAAACTAAGCAGAGGCAGCGGCCTGTCAACTTGCGCCACGCAATTGCCACAGTGATCATCACCGGCGTGGTGTGTGGGATCGTGTGTCTGATGATGCTGGCTGCAGCAGTGTACGGCTGCGCCTACGCCGCTATCATGGCCAAATATCAGCGGGAGCTAAAGAAGAACGAGGAGCTGGCAGCAGCTCAGGGGGCAGATCATGCCACGGCAGATGAGAAGGAACCGCTGGAGAATGCTATCGCCTAGTAGATGAAAACATGAACCCTGGACTTCAAACCCGGGCCTCAACCCTTTAACCTAATCGTCTCTGGATGCCGTGTGTGTGTTAGTGCATGTGTGTGTGTGTGAGAGAGAGAGATTCTTTATGTGTGTGTGTGTGTGTTCACCTCCTTTCTGAGACTTGGGTAGCTAAATTCCACAGGTATTTGACTATGCACTGACTGATGAGGAGAGTACCTTCTACTGTATGCGGGTTCGAGGGGCAGGCCAAAGAATCCAAAAGGAATCAATTCCATTTTTGTCCGAGAAATGCATATCACAGATATGAACAAATTGCTATATATTTATAACTGTGTATTTGTAGGTATAATAATGTAAAGCTCTGGTATTTAAAAAAAAAAAGGATTTCAGAGTTTGGCTGTCTTTTGGTTGTTGTTCATTATTTTCTGGGTCTGATTTTTGAGGTAATTCTGAAAACTCATAGTAGGCAGCTGCTGTCAGATAACATCTGTTCTAAGTTGTTTGTATTATTGGCGTGAGAGAACAAGAGCGAGTGCTTGTGTCTGTGTTTCATTTGTGCTTGAATGTGTGTGTGTGTGTGTGTGTGTGAGGAGATGTATACTGTATGCACATATTTATAGAGAATTTAAGAGTTTGTGCCTAATAACGTGATCTAGTTTCGAGGAAGAAATATGTTTTCTTAAAGGATATTTTTCTGACGACCGAAGCGAAGACAGGAAATTCGTTGAAGCAATAATGAAACAAACTAAAACAACAGCAAAACCTGGACTCGGCCTTGTTGTTTTTTTCCGTGACTTTTACGGGTTCGTGAGCCTGAAGTATCATCCTGCTGCACACAGTCACACCCACAAACACACAAACCTTTAGATCTACGGTTTCTGAGATCAGTTGATTCTTGTCTGTGAGTTAATGCTGATTACATAATGGTAGTCATGTCCTTCAGTATGTATTATATAAAATAAAGGGAAATATTTTACCTGATGCTTTATGGATACTGGCAACTAATTTGAGAAGGCATGCATCCTGAAGTTATATTTAAAAGAGTGGTATTTTGGAAAAAGAGATTCGTTGTCTATTTGTTTATATAAAGAAATGCTTCATCATTTATAGCCAACAAGGCATTCTGTTAACTTAAATACAGGAAATCAAGTCACATTTTCTGTCAAGGATATTAATACTAATTTCCCAAAAAGTTGGAAAATACCCCTCATTTAAGATATTACAATGGTGATCCTGAAAGACACTGCATGGGTATTTTTACCTCCCTCAGTTTAATGTCTTGATGCCACAGTAAAAAAAAAATTATTTTTCAGTTTTCTGTTGAATCATTGTCATGTCAAAGATCAGACACATATTTCTATGAAAATACTGTGGATTATGCTTGATATCTTTTAACCATTTGCTGCTTGTGAGAGATACATTTATATATATGTTTGCATCTATGACATCATATTTCCCTTAAGGATGTTGCCCGACCTCCTTTTGCTTCTCTTCTGATCGAGATCACTGGACCCATAACTGGAACTCTACAGTGTTATGTAACGCAGTATCAGGTCACTGGTGAATCTGATTTCTGTGTCTTATCATTTCAATATATATAAAAGTCACAGAGAGGACATGCAAGCAATGTTTTTAGATTGGATTAAAAATGTAGCTTGCTGTGTACATTACAAGCATCCACCATTGTTATTTACATATTGATGAGCAGTGATTTTTAGCTTACTCAGTGTGAATGTACACAGATGCCTTTGGTCTTAATGCCTGACCTGAGTTTTATAGCTTTGAATATTACGGCAGCAGACTCACTGCACGTGGCTCAGGATGTGACCACTGACACACACACACACACACTGGCATACACACGTGTGCATGTACGCTCACGGTAACATTGTGACTCAAGCGATGTCTGCAGGGCCCGTCGTGTGTGATGTCATCAGCCTGTCCTGTTAAGTTAGTGTATTAGCGTATTCACAAGTCTACAGCTCAGTGGAGCGCAGGGCAGTGAAAACTGGCCCTAACCGGCCCACGCTAAATTTGCATTCTAGCCTACATCTCTCCCCCCATCTGACTCTCTTATATAAAACCGTCCTTACAGACATCCCCCGAGCCGACGAGCTTCGCCATCGTCATCACTGTATATCAGTATCCAATGTAACAACGGGGTGTTTGTGAAATCTTGTCACTGATTAGTCATTTGGATCGCTGCTTTAACAGGATTTGGAGAGAACGGCACTATCTTAAAACAAAAGTGATCAAGTCGACAGGGTCAGATAATACTGTGGGCTGGTGTAAACTGTGGGCTGCTCGCGTACCGCTCGGCCAGAAATCTCATGCGTACTCGGTGTGCATGTGTGCCGCGGCACCGCACAGACTCTCCCATCTCTGTCCTTCTGCTCCAGTGGTTTCCCCCAGGCCAAGGGTACCCACAATGCACTGCTTTCATGTCAATGCATTCAGGCACCGTGAAATAATTTTTTCTCTCTCTCTGCCCTTTTATTTCTTCTCTTATTTTATCGCTACATTTCTAAAAGATTTTCCTCTTTCTCCTTTCTTCAGTGTTTTCTTTCCTCCGTCTGGATCTTTCTCTGTGGTTCCTCTACTGGCATTAATGGCCGTCATCTGTTTGACGAGAGACCTTACGTAGTTTCAATATGAGGCGAAAGCTGTCTGGTCTTTGTCACATATGTTATAAAGGAAAGGGCTACAATACTCTACATACTGTACACTATTGACATAGAATAACTTGATCATTCAAGACACTTGAGCCTTGAAATCTATCAAAGTAAAACAGGACTTCCAAAATGCCTGCAGAGGGTGAATATAAAGACAGTTGGAGGCACCTTGGAATAGTTGGAATAACACTGAGCCAGAAACACATTATTTACATATCTGCACATTTTAGCAATTTTGTGTGTTTGTGTTGTGCTAAATGTGTCCAAAGCTTCCAAGTTTCTTTATGTTAATTACTTACAAACAAAAACACAAGTTTCCAATTTTCTCATCTGAATTGTACAGTACCACAGCAAAAATATTGCATTAGTTACAAGATGCTCAAAACGTCGACTCAAAGCCATCTTGTGTTTTTGGGGAGAGGTGGGTAACAGATGATGTCATATCACAGCTTTCCTAAATACACAACCATAACTACTGTGAAACCATATACATCCATCCACCCGCTTTTTACCAATTTCTTCCATTTAAATCTGCAGTTCCTTTCCTCCGTAACCAAACAGAACAAGAGCCGCTCTTCATACCGTCCACTTGCTGATTGCACCAAGTTGCATTATACGGGCGTGACATTGTGGGGCTTCTGAGTCACCGGGACGTGAGATGAGGCCGGCCACAACAAAATCCTCTAGGCCAGAATATGCCTTAAATAAGCACAGAGGCAAATGCGAAAGGCGTTTATGAAAACGGCTTCTATTAATATGTTTAGGTATATATAGTCTTGGATGCAAGAGTCTTCACATTCATGCAGGAGGGAAAACACACGGACAAAAAAAAAGCAGTTCAGTTGGTTTACGTGGGCAGTGAGTGTTTCAAGGAAAAGACGTAGGGTTAGACAACTGTAGACCAGGAAAAGTAGCCTAAGCAGCGGCGTAAGGAAGATAATCTTGCAGTCTCCGTCAATGCAGAAAGTGTGTGAGAAAGAAAGAGCCACTTGAGTCCCCACTTACCCGCAGCTATGGGTGATTTCCTCTCATCCAGAAGCTGAATGGCAGTGCTGGCCAATACGACACTCTTGTTTTCTGATCCTGAGCCACGCACGCATCAAAGCACACGCAAACACAACAGGCACAGGCACAGGCACAGGCACACACACACACACACACACACACACACACACACACACACACACACAGAGAGACAGAGTTCACATTAGAGTCATATCATAATTCCTTCTATTAGTTTTGAACTGACCACAGGGTGATTGGAGAGAGAAACACCGAACATAAATACCACAGAGTACTATTACATGGCTACAGCGAACTGCCACGGTCCTGAGAGGAAGAGTGCATCCAAGGCAAGTCCGGTGAGTAAATAAGAGGCTTTCAGATCACTTGTATTAGCTGGCACTAATGGAAAGCCTCAGGCTGAGGACAGATGAGAACACATTCTCCCTTTGGAGGAGCAGCCATTTCTTAGAGACATAGTTAAACTACATATATGTGAGGTGCCTGTGTGTGTGTGTGTGCTTTTTTGTGAGTGTGTATTTGTGTGTGTGTTCTGGCCAAGTCACTATGGAAAGGGCTGAACCTCTTCTTAACAGATCTTATTTCAACCCACAGCAATCAGCCCTGTCCACAAGAACACAGCCCAGAATTAATAGGAGAGGAAGGGGAGGTAGAGACGCATGGCGAGAGAAAACGACCAAATAAGGGTGAAAGAGGAAAAGAGGGGATGGAGGAAATTTGAAAAAAAAAAAAAAAAAAAGTCTTCCTAATATGAGTGGGTATACAATTATATTTGTGTGTGTGAATGTGAGTTTCTTTTCATCAGGCTTTAGAATTTCAGTAAACTTTCATTATACCACATTGGTAAAGGCTGCCGCGAAGAATTAAAACTAATAACTGACTTTTTTAAAAAATTTGAGATTTACAACTAACCTATGTTGAAAGGTAGTGAGTAGACAAAGGTGCCAGGAACTTGCTCTGCCGCTCTCTTGTACCACAGGGGAAAGTGATCGGCGTTGAACACCCCCTCTTTGTCTTCAGCTGTCAGGAAGTCTCTTGAAGCAGACGGGGAAACAGAGGTGATGATGATACACAGGGTGCCAACACAATACATAATATATACTCACATCAAAAAGTGCACTCCTAAGTTCATATGTGTGTGTGCATACATATAAACTGAATACACACGCTCAGCATACTTACTGGTTTGTGAGCTCGTCAGGCACCACAAACAGGTTAATTCTGGACAGGCCCGTTCTCGTGCCCAGGTAGGCTATCTCAACCCCTTTATCAGAGTTCCTGTGTAGTACAACAGATACATGTAGTAACCTGTATTTCTACACAACTGTAAGTTTGCTATCATTAAAACAGAACAGAAGCTTTGACAAGAATCTGAAATTTGGGGTTTTCTCTAGAAATTATTAAATTTCTAATATCATTTCAGAAAGAAAAAATTGATTCAGTTTGTACGGAGCCCCTTAGGGGACATGGGGGAAAATTTTTGAAGGGTAAAAAAAAAAAAAAAGTTCACAAAAAGGGAGACATTGAGGATGATTTGGAGCGTTTCCTGCATCTGAGAGAAGTCCAAAAAGAGGACATTATGCAGATGAAGAATACGCTTTCCAACGAGAAAGTCCTCTGTGCCTAGTACTGTTTTAATATCTTTGTATTTTAGGCCCAAGTCAAAATAAAACTCAATAAACTGTGTCTGTTGTGTTCTGACCTCAGATGACCTGGAAAAACATGCTCTTAATATAAACTATAAGTTTTGCGAGATCTCGCAAACCTTTAGCAAAACGCAAAAATTTCCCCATGTCCCCTAAGGGGCTCCGTAAGTTGGTGGTGAGGCTGTAAAGAAATATTTTCATCAATGACATGGAAAAAGAAAAGCAAAGGGACACACTCAGACTTATTGAGCACGAGACTCGTCCAGTAGGCCTCCAGAGGGGCAGTCACCACCGCGTCAAAGAGAACCTCCTGGATCAGCTCCTTGTCACCTAACAAGGGAAATACATACAGACCATGAACAACACGCATGAACTAGTGATATTTAATGCAATGGGCAGAGTGAGATTTGTCAGTTATGAACTAACATTGCAGGTGGGGTTCGTGTCCGCTCAGGTAGAGTTTGATGGCCTCTATCTGGGACAGGTAGCGATGTTCTGGGTGCTCGTCTGTGTTGCAGTATGTCCTGCAATACAACAAGATTGTTGCTAGATATTAGGATTGTAAACACAACGTGAGCTCTATAAAACAATCCAGTTACTTTTGCATTGCAAGGCATCTATGATTAATAAAATGTGAAGTAAACATAGACTATATAATCAGGATTGGATGGAGCCACAACGGCGCCAGCTGTCAGTTTGTGGACTCCTGTTTTGAAGCCTCGACTTTGGCACTATGGCCATCACCATCTTTTCTTTTTTTTTTGGAGCCAGAAGTGACGATATTTGGATGAGAGGGTGGTGCTTTAGAGGGTTGCTACGCCTCTATTCAGATTGGAGCAGACGAAAAACCAGAGGACTTGTGGTAGCGACTTGTCAATCACAATCTTGTCAAGTTATTTCAGTGTAAACGGGACTATGATTTACAAAATGAACATCATGTCGTATTGAAGGAGACTTGAAACTAGTCATTGACTCTGTAATCTTATTAGGAAAATGTTTACTGAGGCAATTAATCAAGTGAGAAGTAGGTTCATTTACTCATACACTTCCATACAATCAGACTTCGTTTTGCAACCAATGTAGCCGCCTCTGCTGGACAGCAGAAAGAATGCAAGGTTTAAAGTGGAATAATACCAGGAAGCTTCGGTTCACTATTTATACTGTCTATTAAAGTAAAACAAAGAAGGTTTTCCCATTTACAAGTATTACTTTGAAAAGCGTTTACTGTAATTTGTTTAGATGTTGGTTCCCAATCCTGGTGACCACAAGTCATCAAGTGACACAAAGCATCAAGTCAAAGCCCAGCAGATCCTGAAGCTATTATATAACTGCTGTATTGTAGTGAGATTAGAGAATTCTTTGACTTTATAATTGTATTTTGGATAGAGTCTGATCACAATGTCAGTCATAAAAAGGGATGAGGATCAGAACGGAAACACACGGCAGCGTTGATATATTCTTACCATTCATCTGCCAGGGCTACATCAGGATGCTCCAAGTCATGAAGCCCTGTAACAAAATAAGAACTATGTATCTCAAACTAAACAAGCGAAAGCACTCAATATGAACTCATAATAATAGGGGTAGGCATGTACACTCCAAATGCACACACTCATAAACACACACACCAGGAGTGAAAAATGTGTTTTTTGAATGGATGTGACAGGTCTGATTAGATCAGGAAGAGCCAAGTCATGCTCAGAGGGCTCTGCATGATGGACATGTTTAGAGAAACACACAGACACAGACACACACACACACCACCACCACCACCGCATGAATATTAACATGCATGAGGCTGGACATGAAAACAGACACACAGAGGCACACACAGGCAGGGGCAGACATAGCCACTGTCAAGACATACACAAGTAAAACACACCTAAGGAGCCGCTAACGAAATATTTAACTTCCTGTCCAATGTGGCTTTTAAGTTCATTATCACTATATTACTATTGAATATATGTGTTTGTGTGTGTGAATGTGTAGTGAGAGAGAGAGAGAGAGAGGGAGAGAGAGAGAGAGAGACGGGGGAGGGAGAAAGAAAAAATTATGCATAGCTGAATAATTAGCTGAACAGTGACGGAAGTAGAGAAATGTAGTTGTACGGTACTTGTACATTACTTGTGTATTTATGTATATTTGTGCTATTTTATAATTATATATATTACTTTTCACTTTTCTACATTTACAGTATTTCAAAGCTACAGTGACACGTTACCTAGTAATACATATGACCAGCTTATAAAATATGATGCACTGTTTCAAATTAAACTACTTAAACAACTACAATATAGTTATATAGATATACAGATCTGAGGGGTTGATTCTGCACGAGTACTTTGACTTGCAATACTTAAGTAATGTTGACATGGCTCAGTCTATTTGGTCTTAATACAGTAAACATGGAGTTGATGTGTGCTTTAACAAAAATTTGCAGTCCACATTTTTCGTTTCAAATGTCTACTGAACAAACTCCAAAACTCTAAAAGAATAAAGCAATTAATAACAGTTACACAATAATGTAGTTAAGCACTATCAAAGACTTGCTAATCAGGCTCTATAGCTTATGTGCAGTTATTAAAGAATTAATGGATGATTTCAATCATTAATAAATAACTGCAGCTTTTAATAAACCATTCTGCAATGAAACCATCGAGCAGCTGATGCTTCGGAAATGAAATACTGCAGAATATAAATTAAAAAGCAGACATATTGTTTCTCTGTGAATGGCTCTAACAACTATATTGTACTGAAATACTTTAATAACTAATCTGACCGCAGGGGACTTACTATTAATGAAGAATAATATACATTATTTGTATCATGTGGTGTTATATGTGCAATGTGCTATTGCTGCATGTATCTTCAGTAAAGTATAACAACTGTAACACCACTGTAAAATAAAGAAATAAAAAACATAGTAAGAAGTAAAAAAAACAAAAAGTAAAGACAGATGCAATAAAAAAGAGTGAAAGTGAGTGAGGCAGAAGAGACAAAAGGAAGGATGTCATACCTTCCTCCACTGTGACATTCCCTCTGAAGAAATACTTCCCATGGCCTCTGGAGAGAGCTACCCCAAGACTGAAAATAAGAAAAAAATCAATTCTAAAGTGACAACTCAACACTTCTTTATTGTGCAACGAAAACTGATGCTTGAGTCGTTCTACACTTTGTTCACTTTGCCTCCAGCTGTCTTACCTGAAAGGAGTCCCCTTGATGTCTGTGTAGTAGTAATCGTTATGCAACACCAGCACGCGTTTCTGAAATAAAAGAGATTAATACATTGTGTTATCAGCTGCAGTAAACAAGGAGCAGTGAGATGGCAGTGATTCCCTGCAGTCTGACTCCATCTAGTGGTGCAGAGAGTGCATGCTGGGGCTGGCAGTCTGCCACATGACCTGTTACTCTGCAGATGGATGTGAGGCTTTTTTTTGCAGTGTGAGGATTTCAATAAGGATTGTGAATATGCATGTGTGTGTGAGAGAGAGAGAGTGTGTGTGTGTGTGTGTGTGTGCAGATATGCATTTACATATTAAATGCTTAATAATCAGGCTAGTATATAATGCTCTTCACTAAGCTTTGAAAATGCAAAGTGGGCACACACACGCACACATGCACGCACACACACCTGAATGCCCCCCTCTTTCTTGCTCTCTCTCTCTCTCTCTCTCTCACTCGCTCTCAGATAGGCAAGTAGTAAAAGAGAATCACTGGGCTGCTGTCTCTCCCATATTAAGCAACATGTGCTCGGTGGAGATAAGGGGCTCACACACACAGACAGACACACACCCATGCATGCAGAGCAAACAAAATCTGAAACAAAATCCCCAAGTCAATCCTGTACATCGCCGTGCCAAGTGTAACAACCCCTTGGCAGAGTGGATTCTCCCTGCTGAGTATTTTCTCTGGCACACCCTTTGGGACCATCAGAAAAAAGTGCTTGTGTGTGTGTTTGTGCATTTCTGAATTTTCGGATTTCTCACCCCTTTGTCGACACTCTTCTTCACCTCCATGGAGAAGGTTCCTGTCTTCCTGTTGACCATGGCGTTTCTCAGCTAGCAGCACAAAACACATGCCAAAATCTCAAACGTCGGACTTTTACTGAGTGAGGCGGTATGATGACGCTCAGAGTGGTTTTACTGTGTCTCACCGTGTCGTCCTTATCCTCCCATTCCACCTCAGACAGATCCACGCTGCTGTAGTTTGGCTTCCTCCGCTTCTTGCCATCGCCGTACTGGACATGCAGGCCCATGCAAACACACATGCATGCACAGAAAATGAAATGAAACACTGCACCACAACAGGGCTGCAAGTAATACTTATTTTCACTATCTATAAATCGTGATTACATGTCATCACCATCATGCCATTAAAATGTCAAAAAAAAAAAAAACTGTGATCCTTAATACAATCTCCAAGAGCTCAAGGTGACATTCTCAGATTGTTTGCTTCGTTCAAAACAAAGTGATGGTCAATTTACAACAACATGGCTGAAAGCAGCAAATAAATGACAAATGATAACCAATGTAAACAAATTGTTTTTTTCCACATCCGTTATTAGTAACTCTAATCAAATGACGCATCTCTCAAACGGTCAAAAGCACTTCATATAGTTGAAGTGTTTACTTTTATTGTTAAGAAAATGCTTGAACAGTACAGTAGGTCTACCAGTTGTGGTCTGTTGAGGTACAATAAAGTTCTGTCTAAGTACCTGTCTATGCAGTTCTACTCTACCTAACTGAAATGTGAAACCTGCCACCTGACATATTTAAACTTAAAAAAAAAAGAAGTAACACAATAGTTACTTTCCCTGGTAACTAGTTACTTTTATAGTAGAGTAATTCAGTTACTAACTCAGTTACTTTTTGGGCGAAGTAACTAGTAACTATAACTAATTACTTTTTAAAAATAACGTGCCCACCGCTGGTTAACACATCCAATTTGTTGATTTCATACACAAGCTGTATTAAGCCTCCTAGAAATGCTCAAATGGAAAAAGTGCATTCGCTGAAATGTCGAACTATTCCTTTAATCAACCCCCTGTCGCTCTCTGTCTACCTCCTTGAACCTATTTGATATGGACATTAGATGAAGATGACAGAGGCCAGACTTTTGAGATTATTAATGTGTATTATATGTGTTTGTGCGAGTCCTTCTCTCCATTCATCTGTCTGCGTGGACAGCCTCCCACCCCTCATTAGTTGTTAAACACTGTTCATTAACATCTTTAATTAGCCTGCTATCAAACCATCTGTCTGTCTGTCTGCCTCACTGTCTGCTAACTCTTCTCCTCCATGTCTGCATCTCTCCCATTTTCATCCCCAGCTTTGTCCCCCCTGCACCTATTCTCACGTTAAAGCAGGTGCCTTGCTCTCCTCAACCACCCCCCCCTCCACCCCTCTCTCTCTGCACTCTCTCCCCTCATCCCCTTGTGAGAGGAGTGAGTGAGTACAATGGAGTTAATCACAGCCATTCAGAAGCTGTATCTCTGTCTATTCACAGTACAGCGGAGGCCTGGAACACACTCTCCTCATCTACATACCACCACGCAGCCAACACACACGTGCCGCACAGCACACGGGGCGCACACACACACACAACCACACACCAATTTTCAATGTCAATCGGCATCACCGTGTAACAACGAAATCAGTAATTGACTTGACACGAACTCGAGAGTTAGTATTCCTCGGACGCGTGTACAAAATAAATTAATACATATGAACTTCAATCTCTGCGCCGTAAAAAGGGATTGTTATGATAATAAGGTTCACACTCAGTTAACTTGTTGCAGAGCATTTGAATGGTCCTGATACTCACAAGTGGCCGCAGATCTGGATGGGTGAGGATGTAGCCGTTGTTGGTGATTGCGAAGGCGTAGCCGTGAATGCCCAGCTAGGAGGGAACACACACACACACACCGAATGGATGCAGGACAAATCTGTACCTAATTGTGAATCTGTGCTAATCAAGCCCTTTGTAATTCTTTACTGGCAGAATCTCCATCTTTGTGGTGAAACTCACAGAATACGAGAGGACGGCGTCATTCATCCACGTCTGAACAAATAACACACTTTCAAATGTCAAAACCTCACTTACACCCAACCAGGCTTCACGTCTGAGCGAGAAGAGATCAGCACAGGGGATGTGACGGGGGGACATTATCAGAAGGCATTAGACTACATGGTGTATAATTTTCCTGTTATTATTGGACTTGAGGAAAGAGACGTGAATAATCAATGTCAAAACTTCCACAAAACCTCTGATTTATCTGCTGCTGGGTTTGGCACTCAATTACTGCACTGTGGAGTTGGACTGACTTGCAGATTTAAGTAAAAAAAAAATCCTTTAACTTACCTCAGTTTAGGCCCATTGTGTATATCTACTGGTCATATATTTGTATACTGGTTGTGTATTTTTATACTTCATATTTTACATTTCATATCCATACATACACATTGTAAATAAGTCATGTAAACTTATGTATACCTCCTTTTTACTGTTATTTGATCTTAATATTTTTACTACTACTATCCCCTGTGCTGCTGTGACATGTGAATTTCCCCACTGTGGGACGAATAAAGGCTTATCTTATCTTATATTATCTTTTTACTGACTTAGTATCCAAGTGAACATTGCAGTCACAAAGCTGAATCAAATGGTTCAGAAGACATTAAAGTTATAAAAGGTGTGATGGTGTACAGCCATTGATATCTATCATTATTTGTGGAAATGACTAAATGATGTTGGGAGTGATACCTTATATTTTGGGATGGTCTTGAGGAGCTCAGAAACAGGCACGTCTGTCCCAACCACCCCTAGCAAGATGCCTCGGTTTCTCTGGAAGCACACACATTACAAATATTCTTAAAGGTTGCTTACATAACACAGTCTCTCACAGATCCACTGTTTATGATCTAAAATAAATCAATCTATAATATATATTGAATTAGTGATGCTCTACTGTATCCTAATTTACAGACTCCAATTAAACTGAAATTAGTGTCTGTCAAATACATAATTAACCATTATTTCACAATTTGTGTCTACTGTCAGAAAACCTAATTCCTTGTGAGTTACGCAATAAGTAATTGCACAGTTTTTCCATTAAACTGCAGATTTGTTGGAGAAAACAAGTTGGGGAAACACAGTGGCAGAGACAGTGAATGTTTTGTACAGCTTTTGCACTTACAGTCTCGTTCTTGGTGCTGAACACCGGCATCGCCACTGTGGTCATCAGAACCGGACCTTGACCGTCGTCCAGCTGAGTGAGTCATGAGAGAGGAATAAGTGAAAGACAGCAATCGAGAGGGTGAGAAAGAGAGGATGGGGGAGGCAGAGGGAGGGAGAAGAAGGAGGCTAATGATGAAACACCATACAAAAGAAACGCAACTGCACAGCACATTGCATGGCATCATGCACATTATATGAATCATCTTGCTTAGTGACACTCACTGAGTGATTATCTCAAGCTGCATAACACTTTAAGTAGTGAATCTGATAGGAATTCTGCAGCAGACTCGGTCATAATATCTTCTTCAGGGACCTACAAAACTTCCATGACATGTTTTATTCATGTTTATTATTTGCCTTAAAATGTGTTCAATCACAGGCTGCCTTTGATCTCTTGCAGAATAAGCTTATCCAAAGGCAGTGCTTGGAGTTTGGATCTGGGTATCTTCCCTCCCTAAAGACTGCTGGAATAATTATGATATTTATCTTTCCAGCGGCTGTCTGGTATCAGACGATGATCCATTAGAGATGAAAGCTTGACACTGTTATGAAGATACTGGAGGAAGGCGTTGCACTCAGCAAAAACTTGGTCTGACCTCGTCCAATCGGAAGCCATCAGAGTGTCAGTCGCTGTGGTGTAAGTCACCACAAGTAACTGGTCCATTAAGTGCAATACGAACCCCAGAACAAGAGCCACAATTGTGTTAAGTTAGATGGAAAAACACCAATCATGATCTGCTTCTGATGCAGCAATCAATAGAGTATTTTTCAGATTCTGTTTAAATATCAGATCTCAGCATTGTCCTTTTCTTAGGGAACTTCCCCATTTAACCAATCCTCTTAAAATTAGCCTCTGAGCATCACACACCCCCAGACACTCTCCTCCCTCCTGCGCGCACCCCCCTCCTCCCTTTACCTTCAGTAATAATAGGTAATGACAGGAAACTGCGAGCATCCATTCTGTCTTCCTCAGACACTGAGGAAAGGGGAATTGGCGACCTGAGCTCAGACAGCTGGTAATAGCAATCCAGGACGCAGTATTAGACATCAAAGAGAGAACAAAGCACACCTAAGTACAGCTGCTGTAACAGTGGACAGCCTCGCTGCTGAAGAACAGGATCGATCAAAGGACAGGGGAAACGAGCAGAGGCTCATCTAAAAATACAAAATCTATTTCCAAGCTCAGGTCTAATGGATCATATATCAACAGCCCGTAGAGCGTATAGGCTTACATTTATCGTGCATCCTTGTGAAGTGTTGTCGAGCAGCCACGTCAAATGTGTACTCTTTGCACTTCGGCGCTAATCTAAAATGCTTTATTTTCAGTACATGTGCACAAAATCAAGCTTGCCCAGCTGCTGTGGGAAATGACATACTGTAATTAAGCAGATAACAAGAGGCGCGTGGAGAAAGGCAGCCAGCGACTGCATCTGTCGGATCCGAAGCCAACGGCACAGCTACAGAGGATTCTCGTCGCCCTATGCAAAGACCTTTAAACCTGTCCTTCATCATTACAACCCAGGAGTGGAAGGAGCCACTTCCTTGAACCCTGAGTGAACGTCCTCCAACACGAGTCCCAAAGGGAGTGCTCTGTGTCTAGGATTTGACTCATCATACAAAAACCCATGACCTCTGATGCAAGGTCAGAACTCGGCGCACGCTCGGGCCAAATCTGCATCATCATCATCGCCACTGTGGGTTTATCTGTATCAGTCAGAGTAAATGAGGTGTGTAAGTCTGTTCCTCCCTGCTGTGGGTCAGAGGATGAAAAAAGAAGCCCTCTGTGCTCCAATACACTCGCTCCCCTCTGACACAAATACCCACACTCTTACACCCCCTCAGAGGGGTGCCCGAGTTCGATGTCTCGCAGGACGCCTAGTAATCTAGGTTGCTGTGACAAATTGTACTCCGGTGGACGAGGTGACCCCTGCTTCCCTGGAGATCGGGTTTAATGATGTTTGTGTGTGTAAGTCCTGGAACCAAAGCCCCCGCCCTGGTTCCTGGGGGAAAAGAATCTGTGCTAGATGTAGCCAGCGGAGGGCAGAGCTGGCACCGGACCGAGCGCACCTTTTTAATACTCAGGTGTTTTGAGATATCTCTTACCATTTCTACACCAGTTATAGCGTGCGTTTTTTCAGTGCAGGTAAACCCAGTAAAAGCAGGTGATTGACTGGTTTTCCTTTGTAGATGGGTTTCCTGTTCGACATCCTGTCCAGTGGCATTGTTACAGTGGTTTTATATTTTTCACTTCAGTCTCTTAAACCCAATGCCGATTCAACCATGTTTGCACAAAGGAGCGAAAATTTGTTAGAAAATTAGCCTCCACCGGGATGTTGTGTTTCCATCACTGGGAATGAATGGTGATCTTACCCTTTCCCTCTGAAGATAAAATGTTTGTATTTTGCCCAACGTGAAAAAGGTGTTATAAATCTCTCAATTACCTCAATCAATATTAACACTTCTGCTTTGACACAGTTGAGTTGAAATGAATCCGTCAGAACTTTTTAAACAGCTTACTGCTTCAACTTGTCATCACATGGTAATCAACGGCTTCCAGCTCCCTCATTTGTCTGCTTTACCAACTATCAGTCTTCTTTGAACTTCGGTGCAAAAAAAAAAAACCCTCGTCTCAACCCTCAACCTTTCACATTCTCTCCCCAACTTTCTCTGACATCTTTTCTTACACTCTTCCTCTCGCCCTCCTTACACTTGTCCTCAAGATATTCCCCCACCTCCTCCCTCCCTCCCATCATCCCCGAGCTCCAGTGTCAGTTCATCCGACAGACTGGGAAACAAAGCCAAATGAGCCAGAGAATGATGGATGAAGCTGGTGAGACGAAGGAGAGGAGGGAGAGGAGGGGAGAGCACAGGTGGGGTGGGAGGTGGGGGGGTAAAGGAGAAGGGAGATGCCAAGTGAAACAGAGGAAGAAAGGGGAGTGAGATGCCGGGCTGGAAAGATTATTGGGTTGCACTGAGAGGGACGGAGGAGGAGAGGGGGAAAGATAGGATGAAGGGTACATCTGGAAAGATGATACACATCAGCCCTGGAACATAAATACCAGATGCTCATCACTTTCCTAACATTGAGCCGATCCCAGGAGTTTTGCTAACTTCTTATCAGACACTATCACCATGCAGGGTGTGTGTGTGTGTGTGTGTCTGTTTTACTTTCAGGGGACTGTTGTGTGTGTGTGCTCCTAGCACCCAGGCCCGAGCTGTGCCGGGGTGATTACACGCAAAGAAGCAGTGCAGATTCCTTGCTAATCCCAATTATCATGTCTGACAATGTGATATCTATTTCGGTTTTCTGCTGAGCCGCTTCGATGTCAATAAGCTCGGGTCTATCACACTAACAGTGCTATGTCAGACATATGGCCTGCCAGCTGTCTAATGGGACTGCTCTGTGCTCATCTCATGCTGATGGGGGGGCAGAGCGCTCTTCTGTTCCGCCATCATCATTGTTATGATTATAGAGCCGCTTATCTCAACCCACATATGATTCATAAAACACTGCAAAATAAAACACTGAAAATGATGAAAAAGGCATCAGAACAGATCATCCCGTCAGTCATTATAGGCTTATGGATTTTCAACCCAGAAGATGACAAAACAGCTTATTCTGGAGATTTCCACCAAAACAAATAACACAGGCAATCTTGTTTTCACACCAAAATCACACAGGCAAAAGAGCAAATAAAAAAAAAAACGTAGCCTCACATTCACAGACATGGTCACACTGCCAGCCCCGGAGATGCTGGCGAAGCACGGCCCAACACAGCGATGATCAATGAGTGCGGAGCGTGTGCACAGACGTGTGCGTGTGGGACGTGCAGAAGAGAGAGCGATCGACTGAAACCGATGACAACCACGATGCATGGTCTTGAATCAGGTTGACACACGACACCGACACACAAGAAAAATGCCATGGGTCAGTATGGTGGTTAGTTCACCCAAAATATGGCGTCATCTCGCAAACACCGGAGACCACATGCACATGAAAAGTACATAAACACACACCAGGGCTCGACACAAAACAGCGACGACCTCAAATCTTTTTTTTTTTTTTTACCTTTTGTGCTTGGGGGAGCTGAAGAGAACAGATTAAGGAGCGGAGGAGGAGAGAAAGGGTCAATACGTTTGTAGTGTAAGAAAGCCTTTCAGTGCAGTTTCCATTGAATGGAGTGCACCAGCACCAGTGGGCGTGTAAAAGTCCACTGACATTGACTTTGACTGCGACTTTAAAAAAAAAAAAAAAAAAACAGCGACTGTGTCAAGAGAGGAGAGCTTTATGGCTGGGAGGGGTCACAGCGGAGGAAACAACACTTGAGCTGTTACTGTTGAGTCAGTGCCGGGTGAATGTACTTCCACTGTGATAAATGGATGGGGATAATGAGGGCAAAGAGAAAGAAATAAGCAGAGGGAGATAGAAAAAGGTAAAACATGAGCGATGTGAAGAGTCCGTCCGTCTCCATGCAGCGTTGATAGCCTGCACATATTTCTTTTAGAGGGCACTTGCCTTTGTCTCCTCACATTTTTGAAGCTCTCTCTCACATTATCTAGAAATAGTGGAGGACAAATGGCTGCTGCTCACCCTTTACAGCCAAACACAATAACTTAAGAGAAGCACTGTGCATGCATGATACTAGTGCTGGGCGATTAATCGTATTCACATCGTAATTGTGATGTTTAATTTGCTCGATGTGGAAAAAACATGACATCGGGCAAAACGATTTTGCTTGCCTTTACTTCCTGTTTCCTCTCGCTACAACATGTCGGACGCTGGGAGCAAGTTTGTCCAAAAAAACACATTTGAAATAAATGTCTTTTTTCAGTTTTACCAAAAAATTGAAATAAAATCGAAAATCGACTTTTTTGTGAAAAAAAAAATCGTGATGATGATTTTAGTCCACATCGCACAGCTCTACATGATACTACAGTATACCGTGTGCATATCATGGACAGAGGGCTCCATACTGTAGGTCAGGTCTTATGGTGTTTCAGCGATGACAATGTCTGAGCCAGAGAACTATAAAGCACACACAGAGGATTTAGCTGTGCATGTGATTATCCTAGCGCATTGAGCCGTTATTCGCTGCCATTTCATAATACGTGTTTGGCCAGGCTGTGAGGTTGAGAGATCAGAGACTAACTCACCGATGTGAGCCCCAGTATGTTCTACTCACGCTACACAACTTCCAAACACACACGGGCTCATTCGCTTAATGGTTCCATCTGCTGCTCACACACGCTTACACGTTCAGTCTGAGGCACAGTCAAACCCCTGCTTGCGTTTTATCACAGCTATTCTTGGATGTACGTTTGTTGCATGTGCAAAGTGAAATATGGATTAAGTTGAAATTGACAAATCAATCACAATGTTCTGCGTCCCTACTGTGAGACATGTGAGAAACGGGATTGCCAACTCACAGTGCTATCGATGTAGGCCTCGGTCCACACCGTGTCGTGCTCCTGGTCGATCACCTTGGGACGACTCAGCACGTGGAGGTACTCCATCACGTTCTCCTGCACATCTGCCAGTGTGGAAATCTGAGTGAAGTAGCCTGTTGGGAAAAGAGAGGAAGATGACGAAGTGTTTAACAAGGATGCTGGCAAACAATGGAGGGTGAACAGGTTCAGACTCATCAAAGATCAGAAGTAGTCTCCAAAACTGTTTCACATTGCAAGTGTCACATCCAATATCAGCTTGGCTATATCATCTTTTCCAAACCATCGCTTCCATTTTATTTACATTGGTACCAAAGCAGAGAAATGACATCTGGAGTACAGTACGGTAGGCAGCAGATATTTGCTTGATGAAGCAGACAGAACCTGGATACATGTATGAGAAATAGCTGAAGACTTCCCCGCAGTGATATACAAGTGAGAGCAAACCAGCATGGGTTCCTGAATGGGTAAGTGGTATGTAAATGCAAACGAAAGAAAGAAACTCTCTCAGTTAAAACCGAATGCGATGCCATTTCCTACCATGGTAATGCCGCCATTATGATGCTAATGTGCATGTGCAGGAGGGAATATACTGTTATCTCAGCAGGAGGGGGGCAGAAAAGGGGGCGAGGAAGAGAGGGAATTGGGACAACAGCGAGACAGAGGAAGAGAAGAAGTGAGACAAGAAATAAGGGAGGAGAGAGAGAGAAACCACCACATTTCCAACCATCCGTAAAAGCAGCAAACTGCCTCCATCACCGCGAGGCAGTCAAGGAGAAAATCATAGCTGGAGGAAACAGATTTTGGGGTCATTGTTCCCGGCAATGACCTTTCTTCCACGGGGAGAAAAGAGCCAGAGTGGAGACACAATACACAGATCTATGAGGGATGCCCTATATCCTCTTAAACAACGAAGGATAGAATCATTGATTATCAGTTTTCAATTTGCAACCACAGTTTAAAAAAAAAAACCTCATAAGAACACTATAAGAATTAGAAACTAAATACCACAATCACTAAAGCACAGAGAATGTGCTTGCCCCTGAACTTGACCTGGAAGTGAACCTTGACAGATTCGTCCTTTTCATCCTCAGAGACACTGGGATCCAGCTATTATTCCGGCAGACAGTACAATGACAACACGCGCGTGCAGACTCGCACGGCGCACAAAGCGTGCTGCCTCCGTCTAACCACATCGTTCATCACAGCGGTGAGTGAAGAATGACGACTCCCCTCCGGAAGGCTGAGGGCGTCCTTCGGGCTAAGCCACCGGGGGCCGGCGAGATGAGCTGCGGACGGGAAAAAAAATGAATCCTCCCTGCTCTCGGTGACATGGTACACCTGCCGTACATACAGGACAGGACAGGACAGCCAGAGCATGGTCTGTTCAGGATGAGGGCATTAATATACTGTATTTTTAAAGGACCTTGGTTTGGGTGATGTGTAAGTAAAAATACACGACAAGGTGTCCTGATACATGAAAGTAATGGATGAGGTGGAGGCTGAAAATTATTTTAGTATGTGGATCAGGGCTGCAACTAAGCATTATTTTCATGATTGGCTAATCTATTGATTATTACCACAATTAATCAATTGAGTGTTTATCACAATTTCCCAGAGCCCAAAGTGACATCTTCAAATTTCTTCTTTTGTCTTTTGGATTAATCGATTATCAAAATGGCTAATTAACATTTTTTCGCTGCAGCTCCACTGTGGATACTACTTAACATCCATATGTGATTGCCGAACATTGAATTTCAAAACCATGGGCATTAAAGACAAATTCCACATTGAAAAGCTATTTTGTGCTGGACACATAATCAGTATTGTATTGTACATAGACTGGGGTGTCCACATACTTTTAGCCTCATGTGTATGTTTGATATGTCTTCGTTTGATGGGCACAGAAAATCAATTAACGCACTGAGTTCCGTCGACATACAAAAAAAGTGCTACATCTTAGTCTCACGGTCACAGGTTGTCATTTACCATTTAGTTTGCTGCCAGTCACACTCGGCAGACGTCAGAGTGAGTTTGAAGGAGGAAGAGAGGGGAGAGGAGCACGGCTGGAGATGCAACTCTTCTTGTCCAGACCGTGAATGATAAACCTCATCCCTGAAGTATTATGGTTAAATTTCTGTCTGCGACTAATTTGTTAGCTTAAATGAGCTGAAACCAAATCGATCTCAGTGCATGGATGTTGACCGAGTCGGCCCGGCCGCAGAGTTGAGTGAGCAACACAGCAGAAGAAGTGGGGCAATGGCGAAAAGTGAGTTGAGCTCATCCAGGGTTTGGCCTTTGCTTGGTGATCGGAAAACTGAAGCCTGTTAGCTGGTGCAGCCAGTGGTACCTATAATTATTTTACCAGTCCTGCCTGTGCCACTTAACATTTCCACATTTTAAACAATATTCTTTGCTCCATTCAAATGCAATAGGGATATATTTGGACATAGCAGCCTTCAGTGACACTTTTGCACCTGCAAATCTACTACAACCAAATATTCTGCCATGATTTGGAATAGTGATGTTGCGCCAAAGGGAGCAGGGAGAAGACTGTTTTTCACAGCTCCTGCAGGCTGGAGAGGATGTCAACTGTCACAAGCATGAATCATCATGCGACGTACAAACACACATGCAATTATAAAGTGCGCACACAAAGGTCTCATCATCACCACTTACACCCTCAAACTGACTGGATGAGTTCTCTGATATCACTTCCAAGCAAAACTGTGATGCCCTTGTCCTCTTATCTACACACATGTACACACACACACACAAAGCTGAAAACACACGCACACCCCTCGTGTGACCTATGGCTTGCCTGTCTTATCTACGGCAGCCTGAG
Source organism: Centropyge bicolor (assembly GCA_037975185.1). Classification (NCBI taxonomy): domain Eukaryota; kingdom Metazoa; phylum Chordata; class Actinopteri; family Pomacanthidae; genus Centropyge; species Centropyge bicolor. Next base: position 11,753,421 of record JBBMOC010000011.1, on the reverse strand, counting down.
GAAATGGAGCCAGACTGTCTCTGTCACCCACCTCCCGGCTAAATATAGAACCTGAAGGAAAGTGCTCGACGCACTGAGACAACCATGACCACACACAAAGCAGCTGGAAAGTGGTGTATCGCCCAGATAGTTTGGACTTTAGGCTTAGAGGAAGATGTAATGTGACATATCTGGTCTGTGCAACTGGCACCAGCTGCCTGCTGTCACATACACATGCTAATACTGATGAGCGCTGACAAACACGTGTCTGCGTGACTACGTGCACGCACGCACACACACACACACACGCCGAACACCCCGAACAAATCCTGAGCTTTGATTTTTATTCGTCAGACTGACAGCAGCATGCAGCAACTTTCTTCCTGAGAAAACAGATTATAAGGAGAAATAAAGTGCAGCGGTCGAGCCGTGTGTTGTAAGATCCCACCTTTGTTAGCACATGCCATCCATTTCAGATTATCTGCGAAGGCTGACTCTCGACCAATCAGGTAAGGGAATATGCGGACCTGCGGAGAGAAAGCAGATAGCTTCCGTCAGTCATTTTAATCGCATTTTGATAGAGCCCACCACAGCACCATATAGAAGATAACACTGTCAAAGCCAGGCAGAGGACTCATTTTTTATCTGCCAGTGATTAGCAGACCCTTTCTCCTTGTTTAATAGAGTCGATTATGGACTAGCCAAAGTCTGAAAATTTGTCTTTCAGATTTTATTTAAAGTTTAAATAATTCAAATCATTTTTGTCAACTGGAGAAACTGGACAATTAGGATTAACAGATAGAGCTTTCAAAATAAGATCAGTGTATCAACAATCTGCAGTTTGAACGAACACAAATGACGAAGTCAATATTTTCAGCTGAAAAAGCCAAAGCTTTATGTGCTCAGTCCAGAGAATCTTCTAAACTCTCTGCTGCCAAACCCATTTTTGCCCGGCAGTGCTCAGTTGGCTCTAGCAGCAGGTGTAGTTGGCAGGTGTGTGTGCATGTGTGTGTGTGTGTGTGTGTGTGTGTGTGTGTGTGTGTGTGTATGTGAAAAGCAGGTTGCCAGATTGGACCAGATGCAAGCCTCTGGGGGCACAGCTGCCATAGCTCCCATGCCTGCATTTTTCACTGCCTCCCTTCACCCTGACAGCATGTGTCTGTTTGTGTTTGTGCGTGTGTGTGTGTATGTGCACGAACACATATGTGTGTCTTTATCTGATTTTGGATGATTGGCTCTTAACAGAAGGGTCTGAAAATTGCAAAAAACAAATGGCCATTCCCTGTTTAAGGAAAGCTTCTGTGTTAAATGATATTTATTGCATTTGTTACTGCTGTGTGTCACGGATGAACTCCTTATAAATCATAGTGATCGTTACAGCTTTAGCTGACAAAGATATAAACCACAGACAGCTAATTCTAGGCTCTCAGTTTTCGAGTATGGATATTTTTTGGTCTATTGTCAGCTGTAATGTGCTTCACTGTGAATAAGTACAGTTGTCAGACTGTCATTTTTAAGCAGCCCCTCATTATCTAGACCATAATCATCCTCTATTCATACAAACCCCAGCCATTGCCAGAGGGACAGGAAAAGCAGCCGATATGATCAAAACTGCTCCGTGTAGGGCTCTGGTTGAGACGTGTCACAGGGGGATTTTCTGTTTATGTGTTTTCCTTCGCTGGTAGCCAAGACGGAGGTCAGACTACAGCGGGCTGGTTATAAAATATGGAAGAGTTTCACGGCTTAGTTAAGTTGAGTGGAGATAAAAACTATAGGGGGCTCGAGCCGCAGCATGCAATCTTCCACCTACTTGACTGCACAAATTTTTCATTGGCAGGAGTAAAAATCCACATGCATGCAAGAATACAAATGTGCACATCTGTATGTAACACACAGACGCTGGTGTACAAGAGCAACACATGTGCAAGTTTCAGGCTGATGCACACGCCGAACTGTCATTTTGTGTGGTGTGTGCAAAAATGGTTGTTTGTTCATGCTGCTACATTACGTATTCAGCACTTGAGTCAATAATTTATTATTCTCCAGTGTGAACATTCACACAAGCGTTTAAATAGGGTAAGAACTTCCATGAAGCTACATGTGTTTTAATGTCCAGGACACGGTTACGATTCGCACTGCTAGAAAGTAACAGCAGGCTAATTGCTCTGATGTTAACGGTCTCGTGCAATATGCAGCGTAATCTAGGACCAGACAGGCGGTTATAAAAACCCCAGCTGGTTTCAAATCTAGGTCAGCTTGAGGTTTCAACCTGAAACAAAAACCACATCTGTAAAGGTAAGTAGAGACGATTCCTAAAACTACATTTAGGAACTGTCTGCTCATTGTTACAATTGGGTCACAATGAATTAGTTTATACAACAAATCCTAATCGTGAAGCTCATGCTATAAGGAAACATTGCATGAAGCTTGGAGATTCTGAGAAAATAAGGCTCATTCCTAATGTGGAAAAAGCACGTTCAAGTAAAATCCGACAACTTTTCTATCAATAACTGTTGATAATAATTCAATTTTAATTGTGACTACTATGGTGGTACAAAAGGTATTTAAGCTTTCAGACAATCAGAAGACCCTGATAACCTTGTGCTGCACTTTCTAAAGCTACTAGATGATTTTATTTCCCCTCCACTAACACGTCTGTTTTATCTATCGTTTGCCTTTAATGAAATTCCTTATCTCAAAGTCTGCTTTTCTTCTACTATTACTAAAAGCAGGTGACCCGACACTTCTAAATGATTACAGGCCCAACTGTAATCACTCTTGGCAAAGATTCAGGATTCCTAATAATCACTTTTTTTTTACTCTATTTACTCTATGAATATTTTATCAATCTAGTATTGCTGAGGCTGATTTTAGGAAAGCAGGTGTGTCAGAGATATAGAGTGTGTTTGCGAGACAGCTTTACGAGTCCAAGAGAAAGATGGAGTTGACTGTCATTGGGGTGGATGAATCTCGATTTTTTTCTAGTCTAAGAGTCTGTTCACAAAAGAAACATTGCTTGGTCCAAACGTAGGCTGAGACCATTTTTGGGGGGGACCGAGCCCAAGGAGTCCCCCTGACAGGCTGCAGAGTCTCCAGGCAATTACGGTTAGCCCTCCACTGTTGGGAAAACAGAGACAATGGTGGCAAAGGACAGACACCGAGGCCTCATGATGCACTGCCAAATGGTGGCGACAGATAAGGTATGGGCAGAGCACAAGCAGGTTGCCCATCACGTCAGTTGCCTGAAGGTGAGGGAAGCACATGTAGCTCACCTCCAAGTTTTTATATGAATTCTCCATCAAGGTCAGCACATGCTGAAAGGGACAGACAGCATGCAGCATCTTTCATCAGCTGGCAGGGTTGTCTCACTTCAACATGGTCCACAGTTGTGGCTATGGGCACAAAACAAGCCCCCACAATCAGTGCAATGCTTTTGGTATTGTGGCCGACGTCTAAATTGCATGTGACTAACTCTGGCCCCAAAAGACTGTTGCGATATTACAAAGAAAACCATTACATGCTATATTCTGCATATTGGCCCAGATGTATATAAACAAATTCGATTTATGGCATTTGCTCGCTGGGCAATTGTTTGAGTGGGTGCTCAAATGGCTGAATAACTTTCTCAGCATATGTTGCCAGCGATCAACTGTAATTGTCATGAATCGGTGCCATCTTGGAACACTACATGCAGTTTTCATAATACATGGATGGCAGAAGTTTTTGTTGTCCCAGAGAGCGGTCCATGCGCCAACCACGGACAATCTGTCAGGAGATCAGGCGTCTGGGGACAGTCCAGCGGGCTACGCTCAAATTTTGGCGCCACTACAGATGGGAAATGGGTGACCTTTTCGAGTCGAGGGAGACCACCACTGCTGTTCTAATCGTTGCCATATGTTGCTCAGCGCCTCCTATTGTATTATTTGGCACATTAAAAGGTGGTGATATTCCCAGTTCACCACCGTTACTTATTGCTCACAGTGTTTCTGCATGTTGTGTGATATGACAGAACTGCAAAAAAATCTGATTCCCCCCCCCCCACACACACACACACACACTCGCTGGATTAAGGATGTATTGATTTATGTGAACTGTTTGATCGTATCTGGCTCCTGTTCAAACGCGATGACCAACTTCCTCTTTAGCCAAAGGTAGATGCAGAATACAAGCCATTATACTGAAAGAGCATTTGGTTGCACACATGTGACAAAATGCCAGGGGCTCTTTGATTAATTATTCTCTGCTTGTTTGCAGCATTAATGTTTTTTTTTTTTTCTGAGTTGCCCTGTGTTGTATTGTGTTGGACTGTGCTTGATTGCTCTTTATTGTTCAGTGCAGCAAAAACAACCTTAAATATAATGAGAGACCTGAAAATAAAGCTTTGAGCTGACACGAAAAACACTCTAACAAAACCACTGTGATGAAATGACAAAAGAACACAACATGCTTCGATCACTAAGCCACAGTTTGAGCAGTAAAGTTCTTGCAAATATATATTAAAATCTGCATGAGAGAGGACGGCGTGTGGAGTTACTTTAAAACTATTGAAAAAATAGATTTGGGAGCAAAACTATCAACACAGTCAAAATGCTTCACTGCAAGTAAAATAAATTATTCTTCTCTGTTACTTCAGAGTGAACTTTTCGCTACAAATCCCACTGCACCTTGAATGCCACGGGAGGCATGACACCACAGGGCGCTCTAACATTTGTGTCAGCAGCTCTGTGAAGTCTCTCTGAGTGACGAAGAGATCTTCAGGCAATCAGGCGTCGTACCTCTCCTCTCCCCTGACACGGCTGTTACGGTTGCTAAGGGCTCCCCTGGCGAAGTTCAGCAGCCCATTTTTCTGTCTAAAGGAAACCATATGTCACAATGACCCTGTCCATTGGTCGTTTGAGAGAGCCATGTGGAGAGGTTAATTAGGAGAGGCAGTTTGCCACGACGCTCACCGAGGAAATAAACTGTCAATTAGTTGATTGGTTTATAGATAATGACATTTTCTGTCAACTAAATATTTTTATTTTTTCACTTCTCTTTTTTAATAGGTCAAAAATGATCTGATCATTTGTATTGAAAATGAGGGCAGGATTAAACATCCTTTAATTAGCTCATTTCATAAACCTGTTCATTTATCTGTATCTAGGTTATCTGTTTGTCCATGGCCTGCTATTAACACAAATCTTGAAGACTCTATTTGTCACATTGCACATTATTTAATCTTAATAGTGTGAACTTTTGCACATTCAGCAGTCAATATTTTTGCACATTCAAGCACAAAAATATTCTGGACTTTCATTCAAATAACTGTTAATAGTTGTTTTTCTGATATTTTTTCATGCTTCTTACAGCACTTACTTTCATCTGCAATTTATATTTTCTCATACCATCCTTCTCATCCAAATTCCTTGTATGTAAAACTTACTTGGCAATAAACCTGATTTTGACTCTGATAAATCCTTTAGGGCAAAGTGTATTAACTACATGTCATTTCTGTATTTGTGTTGAATAATACTACACTTTGTTGGACTCACTTGTTTTGACAAGATAAAATAAAGTCATTTTTACTTTTGTCATTCTTGGCAGATGTGTCTTATATCTTTCATCGTGGGTTCCACCCATGAGATTCAGCTCAACAGCAAGTAAAACTTTTGGACTCACAAACAAAACTTCTGAAGTCACAGACAAAAATTTGTTCAATTTTACACATTATTAACTATTAATTATTAATTTATTTTTTATTGTAATGTCGATAGTCTTGCTTGTAAACCTATTTTTGGAATGCAGTGAAGAAATTTCTGCTCTCAAAACTATGTTGAATTGCATAATAAGGAGTCTACTAAGGAGTTTACTCCTTATTATGCAATTCAGCATAGTTTTCTCCTTGACAGTGATGAATCATGAATGAGACAGAATGCGTATAGTATCTGAGCCAGCTGAGATTATGGCTCACATGCGCTCAGATGCATGTGTGAGTGTGCAAACATGTTTTATATGCACTCACATATTGACACATATTGTGTGGACGGATATGCATGTGCAAGTTTTTAGGTGTGTCAGTGTGTGTGTGTCTGACAGTTTCATCGATCAGTAATATACACCAGCCTTCATTTACATTGAAAGTCAGGGAGACCTGTGCTCTTACATTAACCACCACAATGGTCTTCAGAGGCACAAACGTTCACTTCTTTGTATCAAGTTGAATTATGTATATTATGCTTTGTGAGGTCATGCTACTAAAGTAAAGACAAATGCAAAACATTCTTTATCTATAAAACCCAGATAACTGAAAACTGTGACAGTATCTCCCTGAAAATAATCACGAGTTTAACATGAAAGGAAAAGTCATTATGGAATATATTTGAAGTTCTTTTAGCCTTTTCATCAGTAGAAGCTGTTTTGTCATGCTAATATTTCCTTCATGATCTTATGAACTTCTCTCTATAGCTATTTGGGAGAAATGCCATCTGCATGCAGATTTTCACTAACTTATTTGCATTCAGCTTTTCCAAAGTGTGCCTCAGTGGGATGCTATACGGCGGCGAAAGCTGTAAGGCCGGTTGGAAGGAAGCCATTAAAAGCAGCAGCAGTGGAGAAAGAGAGAGGGAGAGTGGAGAGAGTGACAGAGACCGAAGACTTCTATTATCAGCGGGGCTTCTTCTAAATGGAACTATCTAGCAGCCTTGTCCCCTCTCTGCTCACTGCTGTTCAGCCTTGAGGCAGGATTGAGGGGAGGGGGGGGGGCGGCCACGAACAAGGACCACGAGACACACACACATGACAATACAAGTGCAGCATTCATGGCAACATTAATGTAGAGAAACATAGGCTCTAACAGATTCAAGATTAAAGCTGGCTGTTATTATGTATTAAAAGACTTACCTGAGACAATGGAGGTTTGTTATATACAAATTCCCATTACAGCTACATTCATATGCATGTACATACAGCATGTGTTTACGGTGTATGCATCCACCATTGCCTTTAGTACAGTACTTTGTTCCTGAACCTTTTAAGGGTGAAGACCCTGTGGGCTTTCTTTTACAGAAGAAAATTACCTAAGAATAACCCTTTTTCTTCCCCTCCATCTCCTCTCTCCTCCCATTTCATTTCATGGCCTGTCAGAAGAGTACCACAATTACCTTGCAGGACAGCAGTGAGACAGCTCAGTCCTCAGAGACAGGGCCATACTTAACTCTGTTTTAAAGCCCTCTGAAAGGACCCCATACTGGGGTCGTTCAATACCTTCTGCTTGTCAAAAACTTTCCCCAGCAACTCAGCCAAATACTAATACTTGGCAAAACATGCTTTGAAATGTGACATGTGAAAAACAGTGCGTCTGCATGGTCTTTGTTTTAGAGTCCTTTCAGTCCTCTTGGTCAGATTTATCAAGAAGTGTAGTCCTTCTCTGGAAACTCTGATTTGAAAATCAATGACCTAACCTTCTGAAACATCATCCGTCTCCCTCTTTCTGCTGATTGGCTCCCTTGGCATTAAAAATTTAAAACTGTGTGAAATAGATCTATAGCCTAATAACACATTTTTGGGCAGCACATTCTCGACAGCGAGTTTAAAAAAAATCATTCAGAGCCACAGGAGGGCATTAGTCCGCCGCTCATCCTCCATTGAGAACGCCAGGTCGCGGATCCGTGAAGTTGTGAATGAGGGGTAATGGGAAATCGAGCTCAGCTGACCTCGCTTTCCAACGGTCGTGGAGCTACAATTGCACAATAATGTGATGTGTGTGTTTAATACACTACCTTCCTCTCTGGCCAGTTATACTTGGCAAAGATGGCATCATATGTGTCCACTGCCCCATCTGTCACCAACATAATGGCCTGGCTGCACTCACTGCCCCTCCCAGTCTCGTTGAACTGGAGATAGAGAGAGAGATAGATAGATAGATAGATAGAGAGAGAGAGAGAGAGAGAGAGAGAGGTTAACGCAGGTGAGCAAAAACAAAATGAAGCCTCCTTCTAATCCAAGTAAACAGTTCAGCTAGTTGCTATTAGAGAGTGTTATGTTTCTTTACATGACTTACTTTGCTGTCATACAAGATAATGAAATAATAATAACACACTTTCTCCTATAAACACACGCAGGCAGAGTGCATTACAACCTCAGATTACAGAGGAGTCATTAAGCAGAACAGAGAGACTTGTCATAGCAGTGTTCACTTTAAAAGAGACATGCTGTTGAAATATGAGCATTTAGACAGGAAAGTTAAATGTGCGTGTGTGTGTGTTTGATTAATGGCTCGCTTGTAATGAGGAGATGTCGAAACAGTAACCTGACTCATCAAGTGCCGTGTTTACTTGGTTTTTGCATGATTCTGTTGATTTAGCTATTAATTACAGCACGCTAATCAATTTTGTGCACAAAAGTGTGTCTGTGTGTGTGTGTGTGTGTTACTTACGTCACTGAGAAGATTGAAGGCCTCAGTAAGAGCTATGTCCAACATGCCAATGCCTTGAGCAAACAGCTTGTCGAGGTGCTCCCGGAAATGCTGGAGAAGTAAAGTTTGGGGAGGAAACATTACGATCAAGAAGCCAAAACACAGAGGGAGACAGAATTAGAGATCTTTATTGAGTTTCATGGAGAAAAAGGAGACAAAAATTTAAACCTTTTAATTTACTCATAACACAGAGAAACATCATGTTTCACCGAACTTGATTTAGCATCATTCATGTGTGAGGTTGTATCAATGGGCTCTTTGGAAAGAACTAAAACAACCTGTTTTCCCTCCACCACCTTTTAGCCGACAACCGTTTTTGAGTGCGTATGCAAGTGTTTGTTCATAGATCATGCCACAAAGGGCGCATTATCTCTGTTGCAATTAATGGTGAGTTTAATGTTGTCAGCAACCTAACAGGTCTCATGTGCATGTCTCATTATTTGCAACAGCCTGGAGGCGAAACCCACACACACACACACACACACACACACACACACACACACACACACAGATGGACGCAGCCCATTATTCAGTTCAATCTATTCATAGTTAGTTCCACTTGTTAACATTTCCTGTTGACTCTGGTTCTGTCCAACTACCTGCTTTTCAACCTATATGAAGATGAGCAACCTACTCACACACTGTTATATTACCAGCATCATCTTTCAAGCCTCTTATGTTTTTTGTACCCCGTTCCTTTCACTCACTCTGCATTCATCTCCTCCAGTCCTCTGCTCCTCACCGATGGCAGCAGGAGGAAAGTCTCTCATCACACAGCAGGGGGCTCAAGCAGCGTCAGGCCATATCAGAGCTCGCTCACTTGGGAGCAAATGCACACACGCAACACACATGCAGGTGTAAGCAGCAGCAACCCACACACAAAAAAAATCTGTGCACAAAAACAACCTCCAGCATCCCTGACGACATCCCCCCATATGGTAAAAAGACACAACCTTTCGTTTGATGTGGATAAAAAGGTTAATCGGTTCCAACAAAAGGCTGTACCCTGGAGCACAGCAAACTTTACACACTGCAAATGAGTGTGTGTGTGTGTGTGTGTGTGTGTGTGTGTAAAGATCGAAGTGATTTGTCTCAGCGCAGCGGGTTATTTTCAATCCCTGGTGCAGCAGTGTACTTAAGTGGCAGATTCTGAAAGTGCGCGTGTGGATGCAATGCTGAACGTGCGCGACCTTTTTGTGCTGCACCACAAGGCTCTGAAACGCACATTGGACGTAAAATCCTTCAATGCTGCAGACACGTTTTATACTCAATAATGATCACAGCGGTCAGTTTAATGACGCCTGGCCACAGGGACAAAATAATGAACGAATGAAAATATCTTAAATTGCAGCTTGCTGAAGCCTGAGGGCCGTGGTTTTTATGGCAAGTTATTTATCGCAACATGGTGGCAGGTGCAATTCTGATAACTACATGGAAAAGAGAGCAGAGAGGGAGTGGGATCAGCCTGCTTCAACATTACATCAACAGGTATTGGAGCGATCAAACATGATATCAAACATACAGTTCAACATCGTATTAGTACAAGATTATGGGTCCACAGTTCTGTTGGCATTGGCTGATTATCTTGCTTGATTTGTCATCTAAGATTATAGCCTATTCATTCAAAAACTTTCTACCCCATAAGAATGGATTTGGAAATTTTCAGGTGAAAAGATAACAACGTGAAATATGGATGAATGTGAATTTAGGACCAGAAACTTGGAAATATAGTGAAATAGAAATGCTGATAAGACAATGTTTAAATCTACATGGTAGTCATGTGAGAAACTGAACCTCACTTTGGCCAGTGAGTTCAATTCTGAATCTGTCATCTGTGACATAACTTGAGAAAAGAAACTTTCAGCCATATTAAGGAGGACTGGTTTAAGTCCAACAACTGCCTCATCCTATTCACGAAATCTTGTGTGAATGGGAGCAGGGATCAATATTCAGGGAAATCTGTACGCTTAATTTTCCACCTCAAGAACTAGTAACATTTCAGTGAAAACACTGGGAGAAGCACATAAATGCTTATATCTGCCTGATCAAAGATGAAGTAAGTAAACCAATCTCAAGTCTCCAGTCATGCTGTAATTGAATCCACAGCTAGTTCACGGTTAGTACACCATGAAAAAAACATTAGTGGGTTAAGAAATTATTAAGACAAAATGCTTGTGAATGTAGCTGCGTGTGTGAACTGTGAAAATCATAAGCGGTGCCTGAAAGGTTGACCCAGTAATTAAACAGGAACTATATGTGAAAGAGGCTCGAGATAGAGATAATGTTGAATATTATGAGTGTTTCCCTTTTAAGCTTTAAGTATTACACTAAGTCTATTGTGTACATGAGTAATTTTTTTTTTCAGTTACTCTAATTAGAAAAATAACTATTCATGGTAATACAGCCAGATGAATGTGTGTCCCACAGAAGCTTGACAACAGGTATTTATGAAGGTGAAGTTTGGCTGTGAAAGAACACATTCTGGAAAGAGAGATCAGTAAGTTTGAGTCTCCAGTGTGACAGTCGCTTCCTGCCCCCAGCTGAAGTAAAAGACATTAACCATATCTACTGGCACAGGCCGCCTTTCCCCTCTCAGCTGGCTGACACACACAACATTAAACTACCATCTGGAATTGAACACACAATGCTAATCCATATGCATAAGTGTACACTCACTTAGAAATAAACATAAATTAACTTAAACACCAACAGGCACATGAACACACGCGTAATTCAACAGGATTTGGAAAGAGGAAAGCGGTCCGTGGATTTGCTGGTAAACAGCTGCGTGTCACAGCTTTGGCCTGGACTGGAGGTTGGTGAATTTAATCCCATTCGTACATTGAATTTCTAAATGGGCTTTTAAAGAATTTGGAAGAGATGGAATTTTTTTAGTGGGCACCTGGAGACGGAGCTCATACCGTAGGCAACAGAGAGGAACATAGACTCAGAGATAACGAGGAGCGAAAAACATAAAAACATTCCCCAAACAGCATTATGTGATAACATTTATGCCACTTGCCACCTCAGGAAAACGCAAACCATAATTAGAAGAGGTATTCTATCAAGTGAGCAATGCACTCCTGTTTCCACCACTGAACTCACAAGAGGCAATTTAAAGAAAAAAGTAGTCAAATCTCTGTAGCAGAACCAGAGATATCTTATTTTGAAAAACTGGTGCCTACATTACCCACAATACCTGCTGGTCAACAATCAATTTCAATCCACACCCCGAGATTTTTCTCACTTTCAAATCTTCATTTATACCCAACCAACATCGCCTCGGCTGACATAACTTGAGGCAGTTTATCTGATTTTGCGTATATCTCCCTTCGGAGCCATGAATATATGCAGTAATCGTCCTCAAAACCTGTAAACAGACTGAGATGAGTGAAATCAGTGGAGTTCCTCTTTAAGGACACCAGTCACCCAGATCAGTCCCGGCTGTCTGTCCTGCCATCTGGACATCACTATCAGAGCGTCACCACTCGCATCACCCGGCTCAGAGACAGCTTCTGCAGGCGTAACAGGTCACACACACATTCTCACTCACACACACGTTCAGTGTACATTCATGTAACACTGTGATTAAATGCCAAATGCAAAGTGCAATATTGCACATTAGCCTGTACCAATATGTGAGTGATATCTTTTCATATTGTATGCTTTACTATATACTATACATTTTAACATGATACTGTCTTATATAGCTTAATTTTACACTTTTGTGTTTTTGAAATTACAATGTCTCTGTACTAGAATTTCATTATGCAGATCCCTGTTGTTCATATCCAGATAACAATAAATGACGCACGGTCAACTTCAAATTACTGTTGTGAATACCTACAAATGGCTTAATTTTCTGTTTCTATCAACTCGTCCTAAACTAGAGCTTCCACCCCCCCAAAAAATCATCAGTGATTTCTAATTGGCTGTAAGAGGAGAAAACAATGGGAGACAAAGAAAGAGAGACTTACATCTTTGTTGGTGACATCCGCTTGGACCAGAGTTCCATTTAGACACGGCTCCACATAATGCAGTTCCTCATTGTACTGCAAGAACACAAAGGGATTAATTAATGCCATCATTTTTAGTCACTTTAAATGTGCTATATATATATATATATATAAATGTTTAATCTAATGTTTCAAAAAACTGCAGATTTTAGAAACTTCACTCATCTTGATGAGACGCACACACACACACACACATGCACACATGGCACAAACTGCACAGTACACAATGTACCCAGTGCCTGCCATTCTGTGATAATACTCACCATTTAATGCATGAGTATGAATTAGACTTCAAAGTCCAAGAAAGAGAATGGAAGTGTGTTCCTCCAAAGCCGGCAGTTTTCCCAAATGTGTATATGTACAGTAGATACACACAAAGACAGACACACACAGATGCATTTGCACAAACTCTCACCACACCGATAGACTTTTTCCTCTCCCTGCAGATACTTTTGACAAAATCCCTAACAACTTCTACACAACTGTCTGTCTTCCAGTGGAGATATTCCTTCATGTGTGTTGAAGGTAAGACAGTAAAATGCACAAATTAAAAGAAGAAAGAAGAAACAGATGAGTCAAAATGACACATCCTTTTAAAGAGTGTTTGGGGAAAACAATATGTTTCCGCCTGATTGTCCAAATCCTCTTTTTTTTTTCACTTTTCAAAAGAATAATTTTCAAAATAACATGATTAGGATATCAAGTGATAATGAAGACTTTGTTCTATAGAGAAAGAGAATGGAGGCTGGCAAAGTGACTCGCTCCGTTTTGATGTGAAATAGCAACAGACGCGCACACACACACACATGTGCAAGTGCATGGTCACGCGCACACACACACACACTCAAATATACACTTCATCAGGCTAAGATGCGATAACAATGGTTTGGGTGCCCGAGGCGGGATCCAATCACAACTGTCTCTTTTGCAATTCAAATCTTCATTCAGCTGAGTGCTAATTGGTTGTGAGCGTGACAGGAGAGAAAGCTGATTCGTTCCAGCGTTTCCTCTGATCTGAGGAGGAGAAGATGTGGGTCTGTGTGTTTGTGTGTGTACCCAAACCACATAGAGGTTAAGCAGTTTATGTACCCCCCCCCCACAGCTGCGTGCACATCTGCATGGACTCACAGCAATGATGTTAAAAAAGTCGTCGTCTCCGAGAGTGTCCAGTATGGAGGAGACGGTCTGCCTGGCGATGGTCAGCCTGAGGCCCTTCATGCTGCCGCTGACATCCACCAGGATGACCACGTCCTTTGGAGAAGTGGCAGCCTGGATGTACCACTTCCGGTTGCGACAGTCAAAAGCTATGACCCCGTGTTCATCCGGCTTCCATTTGATCCCTTGAAAAGACAGAGTCAGCATCATGAGCAAAAAAATAAAAAAATAAAAAAAACACAAATGAGGCACTGCAGCAGAGCTGGAGCTGCATAATTTGTACAAAAGGAAAACAAACTGTTACCTTGGCTGAAACAGGAAAAAAGGGGGCCAGGAAATCTGTTCTTTGAGCCCTAAAGGCTTTCTGCCAGAGCGCACTGCTTTTTCTGTTGCAACAGAATTTTTCTAAAACATTCATCATCTCTTTTTTAAAACTTCCTCTGCTCCTACAAAGTGCAATTTCTTATAACTTCAGTTCACCCGAATTACAAAAATGCGTATTTTCTCCCTTACTTCTAGTTGTATCTGGCCATGCAGGTAGAGATTTGAGTACAGTAAAGGTGAAAAATTGAACTGTAACATCCCTTTCAATAAACTCTTGCCATGTCCAAATAATCCACAAAACACACATTTTTCATAGGGACCATTTCGCTCTCATTTTGGTGAACTTGAATGGAATAAAAAAATTCAGGGTCTTTATGCAGTAATGACTGCGAAGGCCTCTGGGTCAGAAAACTAACAATGGACAGCGGAGGAGGCTTTTTGACAGTCAGAGCTGCACAGAATATTTATGTCAGATGTGGACGGAGATGTGTGATATTAAAAAAGGCGTAATTAAAAACATTTATATGCAGGTTCAAGAAGTCAAAAGATAAAAAAAAAATAACAGAAGAAGAATCCTTATTATGATCATATTATGCGCCACATATAATGTACAGCATATTCACCAATTCCATGTGATACTCAAATACTTAATTACATCGCTTCTTATTCTATCCACTTCACCTGAAAATGTTAATTTTACCCATCTTCTTCACCCACTCTCTAATCTCTACAGACTCTAACCTGTCTCTCTTCACCCCCCCCCTTCTTTTATCTACTCTCCCCCCTCCTCCTCCTCTCTCTCACCCTGTTAGCCTCCAGTCTCCAGCTGTCAGTCACTGAAGATTCCCACAAACCCCTCGTTCTGCTTTAGGGAGACAGCGACCAAATTACACACACACACACACACCTATAGAGCTACGACCTAACACACATCTCACAAACAAACAAACACTTACCTGGGTACTGCCTGAAAAAGCCTTTGGCACTGCCGAAGTATTGCCATATGAGGGATGGGTCTCTCTCAAAGTTGTCCACAAACACTTTATTCAAGGCCTCGGACCAGTACACTCCGTTGACAATTGCAGAGTCTGAAGGGATTGAAGGGAAAGAGAGGGAGAGACAAAGCATGGAGAGGAAAGAGAAAAATCACTATTTGAGTAAAGCAGGTTAAAACATTGTTTTACAGTTCAGGAGATTGGAACATTCTCTAGTGCCTGCTCCACACTCATGTTGCATCACACAGTGCACCTCCACAGATCACTATCAGGACTCTTCAGTACACAGAGACACAGATAAAGAGTGAAAATATGGGAACAGAGAAAATTACCTAGACTGATAAATGAAAATACGAATAGAGGAGGTTGGAATGGAAGAGTCAACTTTTTCCATCCTACAAATGCAAAATGCATTAACTACATATTTACAAAAAAAAAACGGACCTTTTGTCAGCTGATTTAAGATATAAAAATGTTATGCAATAGAAATGTGTAATACCTATGAAAACTGTGCCATCTCTGCATTCTGGCTGCAGTAATTGCATGGATTAATAGTAATATGTGTTGAACCCACCATTGCACTTACAGGCAACAAGGCAGCTAAAGTTAAATTTACTTCTTGATTTGTCCTCAGCTGTTGTTTGCAAAGTGAAAATATCCATTATGATGTGTAGATTACCTTTGCTAAAGCTAGTGTAGTAGCTCCCCTCAAGCTTATATTATATTATATTATATTATATTACATTACATTGCATTACATTATATTAGACAGACAGGTACCTATCATAAGAGAAATACTATATATAATTCCTATAAGATCTAAAATTAAAGACACTACTTAAATGATCAAGAAAGCTGAAACAACCCAATTTTATTAATGCTATGTGCTAAAACACCAAGGCAAATTCTTCATAGGTGAAAGTCTTGTTGGCAATGACTCTGATTCTGCTTTGCCAGATAAAATGAAGGCATTACAACCTTTGTATATGCAACACTGTTTTATTTATTAATGTGTGTGCATGTGTAACATGCAGCATTGGCCTCTGCATGCACTGCCCATGTGCATCTACACAATATGAGCTATAGCTTCTCCTTACAATTGTATCCGAACTGATTGTGATATATAGCCAATCATTGAAGCTTCCCTCCAATTTACAGGCTGAGAGAGTCATGAATGTAACTGGCTGGAGACCAGACAGCCGAGCTTATTACAGCTGCTTACCGCCACAGCATTGCTCGGTTCAGATGCAGGGCGGGGAAGATGGAAGTGGAAAAGGATGAACAGACAGACAGACACAATCATACAGTAAGACACAAACACAAAAGCCTTTAGAGGGAGATGAAAAAAGAAAGCCGGGAAGGCCGACAAAAAGGGAGGCAGAAAATTACTGGGAGACAGTCAGACAGACAAGTACCTAATGGACAGAGAGAAAGAAAAGCAGATAACAGATTTCCCATCATCTCCTATGCTGGCAACATTGTTCTGCTGTCAACAGTCATGCCAATAAGCCATGATTGAATTAGTCTTCTGGAAGCGAGCACACCAAAGCCTCTCTCTTGATAGTAAACACCCATCCACCTCTATGGGCCGGAGTGGAGAGGAGGCTGGATTTGATCCAGGCTCCATTTACACAACAATACAGTCACTTCTGGTGCAGTTTGAGTGTCTATTACAATCTGAACTCGTCGTGATGAGGCGGAGAGTACGGGCTCTACTTTCCCCCTAAGCTGTCATTTAAATTCATCTCAACTAATGCACTCCTTAATTCAATCTGATCAAAGGCGCTCCCATGATTCTGTACATGCACACACACACACGTGCGTGAGCTCAGATTAAAAAAGCAGAACTATGTAGGTTTATCGGCGCGCCAATCGAAGCGATCTGGGCTGAAATCAACTTCGCTTTATTAGGTTTCTTACGGCGATTAGGAGGGAGGGGTTTTTAACAAGAGGAGCAAGGAAGGAGTGAGAAATGATGGGTGTGTGAGTTCATGTGCTCAAGTGGACGTGAACACTCCTTCATCTCAGAGGGTACAAACGTAAGCGTGTGGACATTAGCGTGTATCGACCCGCTGTGAACATCCATGCTGCATGTTCCTGTCATGAAGCCCCGTGAAGTATGATGGCGCGGGTTGTGTTTTGGTTTGCGATGTGACTTTAGAAGATGGATGTTTGATGGGGTGTTTCCCTGCTGCGATTAATCTCCAAGGGGGGGGGGGGACATGCAGCTCGTTGCTATCATGGACTTAACCTCTAATACATCACTGCTGCCGCCAGACAGTTTATGAAGTGCACAGGCTACAGCCGGCTCTTCAGCAGCAGGAAAAACAACGTCAGAGGACAGTGGCATGGGGACGGTATACAGCCATATTTAGACAAAGAATAGTGCTGCGTGAAAGAGCCTCTTTCTTCAGTGCACATCTGGTCTGAAAGACAGTTGCTCAACTCCAGCTGTAACACAATGTGAGTGCATCCAACAATGGCACTCATCAGTCACATACATTTTTTTTTTAATGGCAGATGTTGCAAAATCTTATCTTATTATTTTCAGATGCAGTGTTTTGACATCTCATAATTCAAACCGATGTTTAAACTGGACTTCCTGGATCATATTGCATCTCCTCATCTGCACCTGCAGCAACACCCACACTAATGCAACCTTTTGCATTTTATCTATTTTCCATTTTCTGTTTGAACAACTGCTAAATTCTCGGCTGAAGTGAATGAAAACATGTAAAACACGTCACTGCTTGAGCAAACAGGAAATAAAAATTAAGGTTCCCTATTCAAAATACTGATAATGTTAATACACATAGAAGCTTTTGCAAATTCAATCCGGAAAAAAAGCGATTTAAAAATGTTTTTAAATGTATTAAAGAATCATTCCCAAACTGAGTCCTTTTGCAGAACTTTGCCCACCAACGAGCTCCCTGCAGTCCCATCCAATACAGCCACGTTATCACTGCCACTGAACAAAGCCTGCAGATCTAAAACTCCTAAAGCTCTCCCTCTCTCTGTGTGTGTGTGTGTGTGTGTGTGGGTAATTCTACACATTTGCTCGTGAATCAAATCAAAATTACTCTTCCTGTCCCTGTATCGCTCTGCCAGCCTGCCACCCTCACTCTCCTAGCTCTTTCATTCAATTTCCTTCCATTTCATTCTCTCTCCTCCTGCCACTCTCACTTGCTTTTTCTCTTTTTTTCCACCTAGCGGTAATTAATCTGTTGCTCAGACCTTCCATCAGTCTGACTTAACCTACTTTCTTTCTCATTTACTCCCCCTCTGCCTCTCTTTCTCCCTCTCTCTCTCTCCATATAATTTCTTTGCCTCTGGTAGCTGGGTTAAGCCGACATGACATTCCCTCTGTCCGCTGAGCATTGTACAAGGCCGCGGCTTCATTGGTTGGACTTGAGTGGATGGTAAATTAGCAGAATGTCTGATTATTTAACTTCTAATTAAGTCAGTGTGTGGTAGGGATGATCCAGAGAGTTACAGTTAATGAACTCAAATCCTCCTCCTGACACAAGCGTACATCCATGTGCCAGCACATGTAACTGTTGGACTGATTTTTGTTTTAGATCGGGCTTTCAATTACCCAAATTATTCAGCCAAATATTAGTTCATGAGAGTCTAAGATGTAAATATTTTCATGGTGATTATTTTGAGGCCTTCATCATAAATTAGAGGTGGTGAACATACCTTTGTTGTACATGTTGGTGGGCACCTGCACCACGCTGAGACTGAGGTTGACTGACAGGTTGTTGAAGTGGTCATTGGGTTGCAGGATGAATTCTCCCCCCAGCTCCACACTGTTCCCCACCTCATCCACCTCGTTGATCAACACCGCATTGAAGTATTCATACTGGAGATGAGAAGGAAAACAGGAGAGAATGTGAGACAGTTGCAATCAAATACACCTAAATCCCGGCACCTCTGTGTCAATATGTTCGACGTGCTGAGTCGTGTTATCCCTGGATACAATGACTGGGTCACTTAAGTGCTGAGTCAGAGAGCAGTTTGCGCACTGAGGTAACCTGAAGTCCTGGATCATACCAGTGCATGTTGTTACAGCGGAAAGTTGCTGAGTTGACAAATCTCTCCTCAGCTCTAACGCTCCCTTCCTGGCTGGATGCTGCACGCGGTGCTTCTGCCTCCACGGTATTTTTAGTACTGCGCATACTGGGGAGACTATTAATAAATCATAGAGCTAGATAAATATAGAGCACATGGCTGCCTGTATCCCAGAGGCTCTGAAGTCTGAGATACCACACAGGGGCACAGCCTGCACCTGCAACGGCTACAGCCAATGCAGAACCAATGGAGCAATGAGGATATTCAAACAAGTAAAATGACAATTTGATATCTAGAACTTATCATTTCCTTTTGAAGGTGTCATCTGTCTTTGTATATTCATATTTTGCACTTAGGCCTTGAAAAGGTGCAGTGCAGTGTTTTTAATAACCTGGCCTTTAAAGATGTCACATATCAAATCTGTGAACTTTGAACTTATTTGGATTTTTTTTTTTTTTTACAACAAATTTTACTTTGATGACATCAGAAATATGAATCAAGCATCAATTCACCACAGCGCATTTCACTTTAAAGGTTGTTAGGATAGCATGCTGTGTCACGCATTGGCCGATGGAGAACAACTTCTATTTCATACTTAAATAAAAATATACTCTACTGTCCGTACTGACAGCAGCGATGGCAGCGGCAGCGGTTCAATCCCTTGCGCAGGTGAATGGTGGTGATTGCATGGCTAAAGGCCACATTGATTTCTCTTGTAATGACCAAGAGAATAGGATTTGAAAAGGGGCCTCTGAGGAGAATGAATTGCTATTCTCAAGAGTCCAATACGAAGCCGCAGTACATGTGCTATCATTCAGGGGAGGACAGACGCTCTCAGGACTTTGATGTTTCAGACAAGACTACAGGTCCAGGTAAAGGTAAAAACAGCATGCAGTGCACAGTTAAAAGTCATCCTACCATATCTCTTTATCACTAAATCCTGACACCAGCCATATTTTATTGTCCTACCACTCACTTCAGTGGACGCTTTCCTCTATTTGCCTCACCAACCCCACCACCCAAACCTCTCTATATGAGCAACCAGTAACCTTCACGTGGGCTAAATCTTCCCAGCTCCTCCTGAGGAACACCATCATCCCCTCAGCCCGGTGCAAAACACAGATAAAGCCATCAATTAGTCTGGCAAACGCAGCGCCTATCGGTGTAATTAATCAGGCCTGATTAGGCTTATTAGGCTTTTATCAAGGGGAACACGGCCATTTCAAGGTGAGGGAGCACAGCGTTGCCTATTTCTGCCAATGTGTCAATATTACCCCCTTTTCTCTTTCACATCTCTGCAAAACTTAAAATGTCTTTTCAAAAGAAAAATCCTCTTGGCTTTTTTTTCTTGTGCGATGACTGACAGGAAACAAAGTACTTATTTTAAAAATGAGCAGGCTGAGAAGGCCAAAGAGTTCAGAGCCATAGTGAGATTTAATAGAGAAACATATGGCAACCTTTCATACATCACCAGTCAGAGCAGGACGCAGGTTTCTTCGGTCAACATTTAGCTATGTCAGTACAAGACATTAGTATGCAACTCACTTCTGGGTCTTGACCCACCAATTGTGAAAATCTGATCTACATTGACCTTTATGATGTTTGGGATACCAGCCATTTTCCAAGACCAGTATGGTACCTATTTTTTTTTCAGCACAACAGGGTGAACAGAATCCAAATTAGTCGACATTGACAAGGACTTTTCTGTTTGAGATTTGCTGCATTGCTTTTGGGAACCACTTCAACCTTGTGCTTTTAAGGTTAGACAGAAAACTGAGAGGAAAAATTTTTTATAAATCTCTTCAAAATATCGGCTTTGTAACTGACAGGTCAGCTGAGAAACTTTTTTGCAAGTTAGTGAAACAACATGTGAATCATATTGCACTTTTTAAAACAAAAGTTAAAGTGCTTCCACAATTGCATTTGGTATGAAATATCAAACAAGCAGGATAGTAATAAAGAGAACGGCAACAAAATGGAGAAACACAAAAGCAAAAGATCATTAAAAAAATCCTTCGACTATCTCCACAGCTGAGCTATTTTTAATTACACCATGTGAAAGTGAAGAAGAGGAGAAGGAGCCATTGAGGCAAAGACATGAGAGAGCAAGAGGAGAGAAGAAAGGAAAGGACAAAAGATAGATAATGGGCATAGGACAGGACAATAGGATAAGATAAGATAAGACAGGGCATGCTAGGATTATACGATGCAATAACACAATAAGGCAGAGAGACAGGGCGAAATTAGAAACAATGGGAGGCAATACGATATGATAGGACTGGACTAAAGGAAAGGACAGAACATGATATAATACAAAGAGGCAAGAAAATGGGTCAAACAGCTGTATCGGCTGCACAGGTGACATATAGGTTATAATAATGGGTGCATATAACTTTTTTAGTCCGGTACTCAACTACACCTTACACATAGCCAGGTCTTAAACACAATCTTCATCATTGTTCGAAGGGCTTCTGGAGTCCATCCATTATGGCCAGTCAGCACCCAGTTCAGTCAATCCAAGAAAGTCCAAGGTGAACTCTCCATATTTGGACAAAGACCAAAGCAATCTCCTGCTCAGTTTCTGGGACGATCCATCCCACAGCAGGTCCCCAAAATTCAACAGACTGCAACTTTACCCTCCCCACTGATTTTTACCTTCAACATTCATTCATACATACTTCAATAAAACAAAATCCTCAACACAGGACGATATAGGACGTCCATGTTTGTGGAGTTTGTGGAAATCACACAAAAAGGAAAGTGACTATCTGACTTATATTGCCCAGGTTGCCAGAAGCATGACTCCAGTGAATGCTAATGTTGCTCTGTATCGGCTGAATGTGTAAATGTGTAACTGCCACATCAACTTTCAAGGGTATAATATTCCATTGGTTTAATATGTGCCATTTGGTAACTTCTTCTTCTTCTTGTTAGAGCAAACAAGCACCTTGAGGACTTTGTCTGCATTTGAACTGAGATCAAAAAAACTATTCCCACTGACGCCAGCGAGTGTCCCATGTCATAAAATCAGGTGAGGCTGCAGGATTGACGACCTTCAGCCTGTGGGAAACTCTGGCACAGTTTCTCGATGCAGAGAAATGCTTACGTGTTGTGTTTACCCATCTCTTGCTTGCTCTGCACCTGACCTCTCTTCCTCTGGCAACCGTATCTTTACCTCCTGCCAAACAGAGCCAATGGCGTCCAGAGACAGCCTTAATTACACCTGATTATCACCTTCACAACCTCTCCAGGTCACTTTCAGTATGTTGCTCTGCAGTAGAAAGAAATCCAGACAACAAACAAATGCAAAGAACACGTCACATAGAACTTTAGTATCAACTGAAAATGTACCCTTTTGTAATCCTGTTCTTTTTTTGTGATTGCTCAATTATCTATAATAATCAAGTCATTCATTTTCTTTGGTTCATTTTGAGCCAAAATTATTCTTTTCACATCAGTCAACAGTTTGAACAAGCACAAATTACCTCCCTATAAATGGTGTAATGAGCAAAATGGGGCTACAGGGAGCTGTAGAAAGACTTTTTCATGAGTCAGATGTTTTCAGACTTTGCTTGTTGGCACAACACAGTAACTCTCGGTTGCAGAGGGATTCGTAAGGCAAGTGGCAAATACTTCCCAGAGAGCCGAGATTTGAACTCAAAATCTTGAGCGGCTGAAGCCAAAATTAGGATACTTAAAAACCGGGAGCTCAGTTCACATAAAGTGTACGCTCAGAAACAAATGCGGCAGAGCCAACTGCACCTGCAGCCAACCAGGCCCCACTGCGTCTTCTCTCTGTTCTCTTTCTGCCATTGTCTCGTTAGTACCTGTTCTGTCATTCTCGCTCTCACTTCCTCTGTCTCTCCCTCCCGACCTGATTTATCCCTTTCCTTTTCTGGCTCAGCCCGTTTTCCTTCTACCCATTGTTCACCGGCTGCATGCAATCCCCATCAAGCTCCTCACCACCAACGCCCCCCGTCTCTTCCCAGGTATTCAACTCAAATGTGCTCTCTTGTGCATACAGCTCCTCTCATTGGCAAGGCTCGGCTTCTATCAGCTCTATCTGTGAGACCATTGTTGCAATTGCCAGGTTGTCTCCGTCTGGTCTCCCTTTCTATCTGTTTCTCTCTCCCATCTCGGTGGCTGCGCTAAATCTTTCCTCTCTGTCTGTAAGATAGGTTTGATAAGGAAATTAGATCCTAATTCTAAATAAAATAATTTCCAGCTCTTGTATTTTCTCAAGTGAAGACAGTGGAATAGCAAAGTTAATTTGTGCAAAAGAAAAGCATGCATATGTAAACGGTCTGGGTTGACACTGGACTCTGCGTTGTGTTGTGATAAAGGAGGAGACAAGGACTAGCTCTTTGCCGATCGGGGCGGTTTATGCTCTCTCTCTCTCTCTCTCTCTCTCTCTCTGTCCCAGGGCGTCAGAAGACGACTGACCTGTTTCTGTGTGACTCTTCAATTAATGAAACATAAAAAATCCCCCAAACTCTTCAGAAAAATAAAACACAACTCTATCAAACTGTAAACAAAACAATATGCAATTCATGACACCCCCACCCCACCAGCAGCAATTGATATATATATATACAGTTAAAACAGCAAATGTGCATAAACGAAACATAAAGGGAGCTTACGTACCTGTACAAAATTCACTAAAAAACCCTCAGTACAGCACTTTGGACTCGGCTTTCCACATGCACACCTCTAAAACCAAGGGAACAGGACAACATGTTTTGTGAAAAACCGCTAACACGCTCCGTTAGCTTAAAAGCTATAGCTTAGCATGCTAAGTACAAATGCTGCCCTGGAAAAATGAACAAATAAACGAACTTAAAAATTAATGTGCCAACAGCAGTTAATATGTGTGACCCCCCACCATAAAAAACCTACAGCCCCGACTTAACATCCCCGTTGTATTTCATCATTTTAAACCGGACCACCCGCAATACTCACCTCTCCTCAGGGCGTCAGAAGACGACTGAGGAAAGTAGCGCGAACATAGGGGATATTACCTCACTGAGTCAAATGTCACGCAACAAGAATTCATAATATCAAAATAAAAGCTTCCAAAAATAAACACTGAAACAAGTATAAACACACAGAAAACAACAACAAAGCATGAACAAACTTGGAAAAGGGTTTTTTGGTGAAATATAAACTCAACACAATTATACATTCATTACACATACATTGGGCAGACACACATGGACACTCACGCGCAAGAAGCTAGTTTTATAATGGCAGTCACTATCTCGCCATCCGAGACTGAAAACAACAGTTACTAATGACTCGATTCAGAGAAACAATTGAAGTTGTGCAGATGTTCCTAAGTGTCTTGAAAGACAGTGAGAGAAAAGACAAAGACGAGAGAAAACGCCGCCAGAAAAGTAAGTTGAAAGTATAGAGAAATTAAAGTCAAGTAAAGAAAAAAAAATAAAGTGAACAAACAACAGCTAATGAGTCTGCTAATAGACTTATTTAAATTCACAGCATGTGGGCTTTAATTTTGATTAAAATTACACCCATCAGCTTTTGAGTTTCAATAGTGTGGGAGTGCGCGTGGGTGTGTGAATGGAGACAAGGGCAAACCACAGAGTGCATGTATGTGTGTGTATCTGTGCATGCTCCAGAGCATCAGCTGAGGCTGTGTGTGTACAGTAAGTGTGCAAATGTGTGTGTGTGTGTGTGTGTCTCAGAGTGTGGGTGTATGTGTTGAGTAAGTCAATTATGCCATTCCAGCGTTGCAATGAAGGAGTGCCCGGTGCCACTAATGCAGTCCCTGATCATGGTGTTAACAACCTGATCTTTAACGCTGCAGTGCATTACGCTGAGAGATCGCACATGTCCCAGCAGCACCCACTCACTCAGCGCGCCACAGACAGAGACGGAGAGGATGAGGAGGGGGTGAGTGGAGGTAAACAGAGGAGCGCATTTCAGCTTCCTGTCTCCAAACATAAGCCCAAAGAATGGAGGAATTTAATGAGTTACATGTTTAGCAAAACGTCAGTGAGGAGATACAGACATTTATTAGAAATTATAGGCAACACTTTATAATATGTTACACAAAAATGAGTGAAGTATGAAATGAGTAATCCTGAAAAACTGTGACTTTAGGACAGTATAGTAGATCATGATGAGTTACTAGAGAACAGACTAGGTGATACTAAAACATTAGGTCATTTTTAGTTCATAAATGTGAATCGACATCCTGACCATTATCTTTATGAGTCACTCCTGATTAACTCTAGCAGCAGCTGAGAGGCCCAAACTAGTGACAATGTGTTAAATATTAGTTATTTAAATCATTAGTTTACTTCATTACTTGGTCTAGCTACTGAGTTTTCACTGTTCACAAGTTCACAACTATTTCCTTATTAAACAAACATTATGCAAGTATGGCCAATTATAAGGTTGCTCTTGATTCAATCCTCAGTTGTTCCTTCCTTTTTTGTGTGTTTTGTACATTTTTGTGCATGGTATTAAGTGGCACCAAATTACAAAGTATGAAAAAAGGAGGATTCACACATGAAGCTTTTAGGCGTTCACATATTTTGCTTTATTTGGTCAGTGTTTGATCAGGTCAGTCATCGATCGTGTCTAAGTAAGTTCACATTTAAATGATCAATAATTGACAGAATATTAACTGATGACTATTTTAGTAATTGATTACCCATTTAATCTTTGCTCTTGTTTTGAAGATGCCAAAGAATATACTTTTTAGTTGATCGTTTGCTCACTCTTATTGCAGAAACAAATGCACAAATCATTTCGATGGGTTGAGAGAAATCATATAATCACATCCGCAAAAGCTAGTAATTCAGTTTTCTTCAACTTATTTCGGTGAGGCAATTCACCAAATGAAGGACATCAGATAATCACAAAATAACAGTAAGAGTCTAATCTCATTAGTACTTTTAATCACTTTAATTTTTCTTTTCTTTTATCAGGCTTTCCACTAAATTTCTGTTTGCTTCAATATTCTCTTTTAAGCTAACCCTAATAATTTCTTTTATGTGAAGCACTTTGAAAATGTCTACATTTTTTAAAACAATATGTTTCATTATTCCTTGCAGTCATTGCGTTGAGTGTCTGTCTGTCTGTTGACAATGTTATCAATTTAAGCTCCTGGAAGGTAAATCTTTTATTATATTCTTCCTTTTAAGAATTTCTGTATTTCTGTTATACAATGCTCAAAATTGTTGTCAGTGGCACAAATGTGTATGGCAAAAAGACACCCTTGCTAAAGCTGTATTAAAATCACACAGGCAGGTGTCTATGAGAAGCACCTATGCAGCTTTATAGTCTATGTGCACCTACTCATGTACATACAGTGTGTAAGTGTGTGACCTACATGCACATGCTCACAAAACGCTCCTGTTGATTTTGATAAATGCTCTTGCTGCAAAGAGCACAACAGCAAGTCAACAACCTCAAGGGAGGAAGAGAGCGAGACCACATGAGAAGCGGGGGTTTGACTGTGACGCTCCACCCTCTGGTGTTCACTTTTAACTCTCATCTCCACTTCCACTCTCCTCTTTTATTCACCCACCTCCCCACTCTCTTTCTCCACGGTTGGGGAAGGGGGGGGGGGGGCACCAGTCCCGGAGTGTGTAAATGTGACTGGAAAACAACCAGGGGCCATGGATGCAGGTAATCAGCGAGTAAACAAGACAGCAGATTGAGTAAATAACTTGGAGGAAAGGCCAACGAGGGGTTCATGTGCTGCGCTTAAAATCCTTCATCTTATACTTTGTGCTCACCCACTCTGAGAGAAAACGTGACTAAAATCCACAGCAGCCATGTGAGGCTATACTGCTCATTAAACACAGGGGTGGGTTTGTGTGTGTGTGTGTGTGTGTGTGAGAGAGAGAGAGAGAGAGAGAGAGAGAATGAAATGTAATCAAAACAAAGTTGCATTTTTTTGTATTGAATCTGAGAAACTGCACACAGGATGCAAGTATTCTGTTGGTCATTGGTTGTGGTTTGTTACATCTAGTGAGTAAGTAATAACTTACCAGACTCTCTCAGCTCAACACTGAACTGTGGAAAAAAGTCATGTCAGGTAAAACAGAACTTAGCAGCTCTCACCTGACCTTTCAGTTCTCTGCTCAGAACTTCTGTGTGATATATATAAATTTGCTCTATTACTCATCCTGTTACTCATCTTATGGATGAAAACAATCACACTGCACTGTTTTATTACAGCTACTTTGCACCAATTGTGATACATTGCACCGTTCACATGTGTAAATATATTATACTCTCTCATCTTGTACACCAGCCGTGCAGTATTTAAACCACTTGCACTTCCCATTGCTTGTTTCTCATTCTCTTTGTTTTCTTCTGTGCCTCGTATGTTTTGCACCTTGGTCTGAGAGAAACAGCATTTCAATCCTGTCTACGTCTTGTACACATTGACAATAAAGTTGACTTTGACTTTTGACTTTGACTACAGGGGAAACAATTTGGGCCCTGATTGTTGGCAGTGTGATGCAGCCTGTTGCACCATAACTCTTTGTTGTCCAGGATCAGAACCTGTTGTCTGTCCACACGACTGCAGTTTTCAGAAAAGTGTGATGTTAGCTGCATGTTAGTTGTTCAAGAAAGAAGCTGGCTAATACCACAAAAGGTTATTTGATCTGATTTTTTTTATTCAGATTTTTTTTATTTTTCAATGATACAAATCATCTAAAATAAGTATTGGTGCTATATAATGACAAATAAGCGAGGACAGCATACGGAAAAAGGATTTTTTTTTTTTTTGGTCTTTCAGGTTCATAAAATACCTCTTTTTTCTGAAACGGATTCATTCTTTCTAATAAGCTTTCCAGACGTGATTCAAGGTAGTACCTCATCTCTCTGTAGGGAACCTTTTTTGAACCTCTCTCTCTGAGTCTGTCGACGAAGGTACCTTGAATTGCTTTGAGTCTGAATTTGACAAGCAGGTGAGACATAATATGTGTCTGGATATGGAAGGAGCTGTGTGTGTGTGTGTGTGTGTGTGTGGTGCATCTGTGCATTCTCCACCGGACAGACGAGGCCAAATCTCGGCTTTAAAAATCCCTCCTTCGCATCACTGGCCATGCATGCAACAGGACAGTGAGGCAGGGAAACACAGGCACACAAACTCAGGTCAAATAATTTTCGTCAGTAATAAGAAGAGCAAATTGGCAAATCAACAAGCATGCGGCCACCTCTCTGCACTCTCTGGTTATGCCCTAGACAGGAGAGTGTGAGAACAAAAGCGAGAGAGAGAGAGAGAAAAGAAAGATTAAGCATTTTTCTCCCAGTGCTCCCTCCAGACTGAGGCTACATTTTCAGTCAACATCAGGCTTGGCAATTGGCTGTTTGTCTCCAACCTCCAAGGAAGGATTTCATTGGCTGCAGAGGGCATGGGAGACCGCTCTCTGCTTTCCTATTTACAGTACATGAGCATTGCGGGTAAAAGAGCAAGGGAGGAAAATCGCAGCAGATTACCGTGCCAATTTCACATGGAAGCAGAAGAGCTCTGGAAAGGATAGATAAGGAAATTCCTATCAAACCGCTGCCAGCCAAATATGTATCCAATAGCAAAAAACACACAAACATTTTATAATAAACCCCCGAATAGTGATGGAGGAGGTTTCACCCTACAGCGTAGATGTGGTATTTTTAGCACAGCTGGTGATAATTACCATCTATTCACCATGTTCTGCAGTAAAAAGCACTATTAGAAATGCCACCGTCAGAGCTGCACACACACACACACACACACACACACACACACAGGTGTACACGTACAGCGCTCACAAAAACATACAAGCATATTAATATTTACGCATGTAGACGCTACAGCAGTTTATGATCACAACTAAACATTTCATTTTATGCTCAGGCAATTCAAAACATAATTAGCAAAGAAAAATTAATGGCTGCAACATCATTTGCCAAGAGGTGCTGAAAAACCTGCTTAACTAAGGATAAATACCAACACACACACACACACACACACACACACACACACACACACACACACACTCATAACAGACACAGAGGTGCACACACACACTAACATGGATGCAGAACGTTAGCCAGGCAGAGCTGGTCTCTTATTATTACTCTGATGACCAAGCCAGTGAAGCAGGGATTAATTTGAGACGGGTGTCGGGAACACGATGCAGAACCTCCCACATTTGGACGAGGACTTGGTCTGTGACTATCAGGAGCTTTCAGTGCGTCTTCTGAAAATCTGATGCAAGTATTTCTGTCAGCCCTTTATTTCCAATTAATGCTACTTAGTAATTGCTTCAGTCACTTTTTAGTCAGTCAGACCCTAAGCAGACCAATCAGCAGGGAGACGATGAGGAGGGAGACAGTGATAAAGAAGATGGAGGCCGAACACTAGTGTATAGTAGGAACATTTGAAGGGGATCATGCGTTGATTGGTTGTGTGTGTATCTGACTGCAGCTAATGTCACATACTACCGGATCCGTCAGCCTAATATTTTTGTGCACTTTTATGACTCTGTGCTTAAGGACCTCTCATGGTTTCAGTGATTCACAATTTTTCAGAAACCTATTTTATTGACTGCTCTGTTTTATACCTCGATTGACTGCGGACTCCTCTTAACCGTCATAAGTGAGTCAGAGAAAAGTAATTTCAAATGGCGTGCTCTGAAAAGACAGAGAGAAACAGATGTTAAACTGACTCTTAAGGTGTACTGAGATTGTGTAGTATTTAAATTGTCAAGATCAAAGTTACATTTCTAATTTTAATTTTATAAAATTAAGCACTTAATTAAACTTTATTTAACTTTATTTATTACTGGAGTATTTATTATTTATAATTCTTCCAGTTTAATGTGCATCAAAACATATTGTTGAAATATTATCAAATTGTACTCTCTTTACCTGGTTTGTTGTTGTTGACTGTCAGTTGTTTACTACATACAGAAGTTGATACAACTACTAGGCTACTTCACTAAATATGGCACCAAATATGAAGTTAGACATTATGATCTTCAGGAACTTTGCGTGAGGAAATTTCCTCTTACTGGACCTCTTTGAAATTGGTTGAACAACCATGCATGAGAGACAATGTAGGTGAGGGTCATGTTAGTGTTGGATTCCTTTTTTTGTTGGCCACTTTTATTTTGAAACTGACATTTTACATCTCTGATGTTTGCACGTCTGCCGAAGATGTGATCTACTGAGTGCACTCTGGTTTTGTAAAAATTAAAAAGGCAAGCCAATGTGTTTTTCTTACCATTTAATGATGTTAATGATTGACTGATGATTGGTTAAAGGGTGATGTGTAGAGCGAGCTAGGCGATGCTGGCTAGTGGTGTAAGAATAGTTTGTCACATAACCACTGAAGGACCCACAGTTAAGAAAGTATGCATTTGTGCTGTGTGATGAAATGAGTAGCATTGAAACCTGTAGGTGCTTCAGGAGATGGGTTCTGTGTTGTGGGTCTTCCTGGGTTTGAAATTAAGCTGTAATGAAGTAACACTGCATCATACACCACCTGCATCTGCCATCACGTTAATCTCTGATTAAAGCAGATGCTATTACTGTGGTCACACACCATGCCAGCAAGCATCTGCTAGGTACATGCAACTATCATTACCATGTTCATTTGTCTCCTCCTTCATCCATCTCTCCTTCCTCCCATCTTTTCCTCTACATTTCTACCATCACAATACATGTGTGTTGCTTTAATATATCTTAGGTATTTTGGCCTGATAAAGGCGTCTCGCTCTGTCCTAGACGTTGTGAAACAGTATAGCCTCTCTAACAGCCATTATCAACTCTGTAGCTGTGTCATTAAAGCTGAAACAAAGGGACACTCACTTTGCTGGGCTCATCTCATCGCCGCCAAGTAATTACTGGCATGAAGCACCACTGTGAGCCCACACAGTGTTACTGCCCCTCAAGCAGCATATGAAAACACAAACACACACAGACAAGCGTCACCAAGTGACACACACACACGCAGAATGCACAAACATGTCCACCAGAACACGCTGTTGTTTTGTGTTAATGTAGTGATGAAGAGCGATGGTGCTATAAGACATGGTGATGTTATGTACAGGATGTTGCAAGAAACACAAGTATGTATCAATGACACCAGTTTTGTTTACATGCAAACAACACACACTCATACGCAGATATAGTGAGATACACCCTGGTTTAAAAGTCATACAGGGAACTACATATGTACATATTTATGTTTTCCACCTCCACTGGAGTTTGTAAAAGGCAGAATCTCACAATTTACTCTTCAGCAACAAACCACTGTTGTTTCATTACAGTGTATCAGATGTTTCTCTAAATTGACAACAGAGAGAGTGAATGTGTGTATTAGTATCCTGTTCTGATGTAAATTGTGTGGGTGGTACACACACACACACACACACACACACACACACACACACACACACAAAGGCAATTCTGCGATGAAATATTGACAGTTTTCTCTATCTCCTGATCTCCTACCTGTTGCTTCCACTGGTGATATACATTTTCCAGAACGGCGTTTAAACCCGGAGTTTGAGCGATTGTCACAAAGTCCACAGAGAGATGGACTTTTTCAAATTGATGAAAGCGCCGTTTCTCAAAACATAACACTGTGTTGCATTATGGTCTAAATTTACTTTTTTGACAGAGGCGTGTGCTGATTCTGAGATGCACAATATATCTATGTGATGTAGCATCTATAGGCCTGTAACTAATATTTCTTTCATCAATTAATCTGTCAAATATTTTCACAGTTTAGGAACTGTTTGTGTAAAAAAAGAAAGATTGACAATTATACAAAAATGCAGAGTGTCCTTATATTAGCAAAGGTGGAAAGGTGGGTTTTTGTTTTAAAAATGGGTTAAACAATGAATTGATGATCAAAATAGTTGCTGATAATCTTCTGTCGATCAACTGTTCTAGTTATCTATGTTAAATAATAAATAAGCAATATACCAATTCAAACCACATGGGCCAAAAGTGTTATAAGGTGGAATTTCCCTTTAAAGCACAGAGGGTGAGATTGTGCATGGAGAATCAGGTGACCAAAAGAAAAAAAAATGAAGAAAGGAAAGGGGCAGTATGAGAGGAAGATCCAGAGCTGGACAGAAGTCAGTTGTTAAATTTAGTGATTGATCCTCCTTAACGGCCCATGACAGCAGAAACCTTCAGGGCCATTCACTGTAATGCCTCAAAGAGCTGACAGAGTAAACACACACTCACCGCCACAGGCTGAGACACAGGCACACACACAACACACACACGCCACAGACTTTTTAAGTAGTTTAGCCGCAAATACTCCTAAGTCAGCTTAGCATCATATTTCCTCTTTAAAACTCAAGTTTCTGCTGTCGCTCCTCCTACTTTAATAAACTCTGTCCTGAGATGTGCACGATGCACAGCAAACCCAGGCGAAAACATCACATATGCACCCCCCCCCTCTCACACACACACACACACGCAAAGCTGCACTCTAAAAATTAAAGCTGCTCAAATGGATTTGAGGCAGAACCATGAGAGCAGAGGAGAGAGTTTGGGGGTGTGTACGCAGATATGATTAGCTGAATGCATTTGCCAAATCTGCAGAACTGAGGGTGGAACTCCGAGGGAATAGTTTAAAATTTGTTGAGTTTCCGAGTAGGAATACGACAGTGATATAATGCCATAAATAATTCACAGTTTATTTTTCCGTTTGTCACAGCGCAAAAAAATGTTGGCATAAAAACAGGAGGATTAATTGCTTTACATCTCACAAAATATATAAGATGCTTCCCACATACAATTTAATCTTTAGTTATTATGATTATACATCTGTAGGTGCGATCAGGACGTGTTAACTAAGCAGCTGATTTGTTCGATTTGGACCAGAGTTCCTCGTAGATTTAAACCTCATCCGTAGGGGCGGAGTTAAGGTTTTTAACCCAATTGAATTCCATCAAAATTTTGAGTGAGCTAAGTTCATGTTTCTCTATATATCTCTATATATTAATTTAAGATTGTTTGTATTAAGATTAATAATATTTCTATATGCAAACTTTGGGTTAAGATAAGATAAGATAAGATAAGCTTTTATTCGTCCCACAGTGGGGAAATTCAGTGGTTACAGTGAGAATTACATTATGGGACTCATTAATATTTGCAGTTATGAAAAGTAGTACCTTATCAGTTTACATAAGTGAATGATGCCAAAAACTACAAAATTGACACCCAGGTTGTACAAAAAAAAGTGGAATTTTTCATTAAGGAAAAAAAAAACATGCCTTGCAACATCTACAAATATGTAGTGTAACTGTAACCTCTGGCTTAAGCTACCAAACTAGAAGAAACCACAACCTCACATTTACTATAAATGAGCTTCCTAACATACAAACAGTCAAGCATAAAACACGTTGCCACAGTGTCAGATATAGATATTTTCAGAATTGAGAAATAGAGTAACTTGCTGGAATCCAGTCAAATTACTGCTGAGCCATCCACACAACGATCACCAAAGCACTGATCACATGTCGCCGCTATTCATTAACAGCCATAAACACACAATAACAGACGCTCCTTCAGGATCTGAGAACAACTTTCCGCCACCTTCCAGCACTTTGCAACCATTTTAAAATCCATTGCTCCGGCCAGACGGCTGGAGGTTAAGAGCTAATCCTGCACTCTGAGCGAACAGTGAGACATTTTGCACACATTACTTTTGCAATTTTCGAGCAGTTTACGGCATAAAAAAAACCCAACTCCATCTCCTCATACGTCCTCGGTCGCTCTGATGTGTTTTCCCACCCCCTGCGTATTTGCACATCTCACTGACGATGTCACTCAGAACTCCGTCTCTTTAAACTGCGAGAAGTGGCCCAATGTGACGTCTCATTGTCTGACTTTGTTAAGTTATCCACAGAATGCCAAAAATCATTAAACAACATGGACCCATCAAAGCGCAGTATGTGATCCCTAGCAGATGTTAAGGGGATAGGGTGGAATTTTTTTTTTTTTTTTTTTTTGAGGTTAGTCGTGCTCATCAATTACAAAAAAAACACTTATGTTTATAATTCTTTTTTGGATGCAATCTTGTTGGCACGTCCGCTCCTGCGGGACCGTGAACGCCGACGGTGGCAGGCCGAGACATATGCTGACAAAATGATTATAGAGAGACGTGGACTGACACACACTTTTAAAAGAGAAAAGACTGTTAGGCCCAGTCGAGCGAAACAGACTACAGAACAAGACTCCTAATGCCTTTTCCCCCTGTCTCTCCTCTGTTGTGTTTACAGACTCACTTTTCTCTCAACAATCTCAGAAGCACTGGCTTTTGTGGGATGAATTATTTTCAGCACGATTTAATTAATGAGCTTGAAAAAAAAAACAGGGAGTGAATGTGTGCTGGTTGTAATAATGTTTGTATGGTCAGAATACACTGTACACACATATGCACTTACCTGTAGGTTTGGATCTTCCTCGTGCTGCAGGTGGGCTTCTTCTGCCGCCTCTACCAGCCTCTAGAGGAGAGGAGATGAGGAGAGGAGGAGAGGAGACGAGGAGAAATATAATAGTTTTAGTGCAAAAATGAATTGATTAGTGGGTCAAAAAATAATAGGCAGAGAAACATCCATACAGAAAGTAGCTTTACAACTGGCTTCATAAGTACCCCTTAGCACTAGAGCAACACTACAGCCCCTCAGGACACACACACACACACACACACACACACACACACACACACACGGATACAGATAGCAGACAGACATTTGGCCATCTCGTGAAAAGAGGCTATTTTCCTAAATGGTTCAACAGTAGAGGTAATGACTGCCCCAGGTTCTTTGGACACTACCACAACAAACTCCATCATCAGTTCATGCTGTTTTACACATGCACTCTCTCTCTCTCATGCACTCAACAGCACACACTCGCTCCATCATCACCCTCTCGCTGCTCCCGTCTGCTGCGTGTGCCCGGAGGGTGATGCGGGTATCTGTGCGCCTTTGAGTCAACGCTGTGCTCTCTCTCACTCCCTCCCTCGCACTCTCTTATGAGAACCAGCATCTTTGGAAAATAGCTTTTTTTTTTTTGTCAGAAGCGAGGAACATGTCACCGTCATCTTTCTCAAATGAAAGATAATTGTGGAGAAATGTAAGTTGCAGAGGTTATAAAATAAAGTTCTTCCTGTTTTATGACTTGCATCCTTATTTTTTTATACTACAGCATATTATGAATTCAATCTTCACACTGGGTTTGTAGATGGTTTTCTTTAGAGGAACGTGTTGTTCAAGTACTGGGATATCTGAGTATAATAACTGTTTATGTGAATGAAGGTGAATGTCAGGGTTTCAGATTTTCACTATTTCACTATTAATCTGTCACAATTTTATTCAAATAATCAATTAATTGATTGTTATGTTTTAGCAATAACCTGATTATTTTAACAAATGTCTAACAAACTAACAGTCCAATTAGAGTTCACAATTATATAAAGCAGCATAAAGCAGGATTTCCTCCCTGCTGAGAAGATGGATCACATGTTGTCGATCTTATTTTTGTTGCTTCTCTCAGTGACTAATCATGTTGGGGCTAGTGAATATGTGTGCATATGTGGGAGTTAGTGTGACACAGAAAGTCCTTAATGACCCAAGGGGGGGATTTGTTTTCACAACCTGTACATACAGATACACACAAAACATAAAATATCCCCTGCCTGCACCTCCCACCCATACTCATATGTGCACTCACAGACATGTCTATATCTTTACGGACGGTGTCAACAAGGCAGTTTGTTCAGGACTGCGATGGCAGAGGCTCTTGCCAAAGTGAGTGAGAAAGATTGGGGGTGGGCATGGGAGGCAGATGGAGACGGTTAACATAGTATGCATGGGTTCAATCAAGCTTTGTAAAGTGGAAAAAAAGGTGAGGTTTGTTTATGAGTTTATTGTCTATAATGAGTCATTGATATTTGAAGGTGTTGGCATGCTCTGTCTCGCCATGGGGGGGCTTCGGTGTTTGTGATGATGCTCGAAGATGTGACTGCCTGTGGTCTGACGGTGAGTAAATTGTGAAATTGTTCTAATTTTTTTTTTTAAACATGAGGTAATAACAGCTAGCAAACAGCAGCATTTCAAACAGGCTAAAGGTGAAGGACCCAATGGAAGGTTTCTGGGCCCCCCAAGTAACAGCTTGACTCTCAGTGATCTCTCTCGTCGCACACGCAAGCACTCCTTTCTACTTCCAACTGCGATGCACATGGTACGTAGCAAGTCATTTCTCTCATTCACAGCTGGTCCCAGTGTCTATGAGTTTTGGTAATGCACTTCCATTTCGCATTTCCATTCAAATGGCTTTACCCGTAAAACTACTGCAATCAGCCAGCTTATTTCAGCTGAGCCATGTGTGAGGTTGTGTGTGTGTGTGTGTGTGTGTGTGTGTGTGAGGTTGTGTGTGTGTGTGTGTGTGTGTGTGTGTGTGTGTGTGTGTGTGTGTGTGTGTGTGTGTGTGTGTAGGCAGGCTGTTTTGGGAAGCGAACACTGTAATCTAGAGCCTGGCCAATCATTTCCTTCACCATAGCAACACACCTGGCCACTGCATATCGTTGCATATCATTCGCCGTTTGGCTCCGCTCGGCTATCGATTCGTGTGTGCGTTTGTTCTGCTGCCGTCCCGGTCTGATGGAGAAGACACGGTGGTCACTTCTTCAGATGGGTTTTAGGAGCAAACTCTTATGTGTGAGCACCGTGTGTGTGTGTGCATCCGGGCACTGAGAGGTGCATCTGCTGGAAATCCACAACAAAGCATGCTGTCGGAGCAAACAAAGATAAGGACGGTGGAATAAAGGGAGGATGAGAGAGGAATGAGAGAATAACATTCTCTAAAGGTCTGAACGCTTAGCCCCACACTCCCAGCGAAATGTCAGACGCTGCCTGTGAAGCCTGTGTCGATAGAAACACACTTTTCAGCATTGGCGAGTGGGAACGGTGTGTGTGTGTGTGTATGTATGTATGTGTGTGTGTGTGCATGCCTGAGTGTTAATGTTTTTCTCTGCTGACACGTGTTGAGATATTAGCCCTCTGACCTATTCCGTCTCGCAGCCGCTTTCGCAAATGTCAATCATCCAACGTGAGAGTATGCGAGTACTGTTTGTCAATGTGCGCCTGATGAACTCTGTAATCTGTAATTGAATTTGAGCATATGCATGTTCGGTATATGTGTGTGTGTGTGTGTGTATCTAACAAATGCTGTTGTGAGATGAAAAAATGTGTCAGTCCTATTAATCTGTCATATGTGTAGACAGGAAAAAAAACACATTATAAATGTATTTATAATGCGTTATAATGACATTATAGCACTGTATAACTATAGTTATAAACACTCAGAAATGATCATAATGCTTTATAGCAATAATCATAACACACTATAAAGCATTTTATCATCACTTATAAGGTCAGGTATTATACATTATAACTGTTGGCAACTCACTGACAATTCCCACATAGATAATGCATTATACATATATTTATGATATGCTAATGCATTATAATGCATTATACCATTGATTATAATGCATTATAAAGAGTTTTAATATATGACAACTATGACCAGCAATCATGAAGTATTATAATACTTGACCTTATAAGCCATTATAAAATGCTCTATAATGTGTTATTCTCATTGTTATAAAGCCTTATGATGATTTATGAGTGTTTATAATGATAGTTATACACGTTTATAAGCATATCATACATATATGTATAATGCATTATCGATGTGGGAATTGTCAGTGAGTTGCCAACAGTTATAATGTATTATAATACCTGACCTTATAAGTGATGATAAAATGCTTTATAGTGTGTTATGATTATTGCTATAAAGCATTATGATCATTTATGCATATACATTTATAATACGTTATAGAGATAGGCGTCAAATAAAGTGTTACCAACAACTGCTTTAAAAAAGTACACAACATTACATCATCATCATACTTGGCCAACAATAATTTAATCTCTACCGCACTCTGCTGAACATTTAAACACTTGATTCCCACCTGCGGATAATCTATTCTGGCATATCATTCATGTAGGGTAACTTAACCATGCAGGAAGACGGGAGTTAAAGCTCCAGGGTAAAAAATAACTTGCATAGTAGTGGGGAGTTTTTCAATTGGAAAAACAGATTAGAGATAAGTAGGTACTACTCACTCCTGTGAATTTCAATTCCAGCATATCACCAGGATGAACACTCCAGGTGGTGTGTTTGTCTTTGTGTTGTGTTTCTGCGAGCGTACGCGACTGTGTGCGTGTGTCTCGCGTATATTCAAATGAGCCTGCCATGTCTTTTTGTCAATAGGTGGCCCTGCCAAAGTGTATGATGCAGTTTAAAAGGGAAGAGGAAATGACTTTTTTTTTTTTGCTCTAGTCATTCTGCCGAGGCTCGGTACGAGATGACAGCAATAATTAAACTGACACAGTCAGAGAGGCAGGCCCTGTTGTCTCCCTGAAAACACAC
This sequence comes from Centropyge bicolor, assembly GCA_037975185.1. Taxonomy (NCBI): domain Eukaryota; kingdom Metazoa; phylum Chordata; class Actinopteri; family Pomacanthidae; genus Centropyge; species Centropyge bicolor. The sequence goes on along the minus strand of JBBMOC010000011.1, from coordinate 11,714,938 downwards.
ACACACACATGCTCATACACAAACGTACACATTCACAAGCCTTCACTGTAGCTGACAGGGTAAAAGCTGAACACACAGAGCTAACAAGACTTGCTATGGTGACTGGATTAGATTTGTTAGCGCTGGAAGAAGAGTCTGGCATCTCTACCTGATTACAGATCCCTGATGTGTTTCTGCTGGTGTCTGTCTTCACTGCAGAGCTTTGATTCTCAGCACAAACCTGATTAGGCCCGACCCAGACCGGTCTGGTCTGGGTCAGTCTCCATTTTCTTTTAATTCCCTCAGGCTCATTTTATTTGTCGATTTGTTTTCGGGCCTAAATGAAACCACGGGGAAACGGCGTGTTGTGTTAACAAGTCCACATCTGGCCACCGCCACAGCTTTGCCAAAGCTTTCTGTGATACTTTGGAGCTGCCGGGTCGGCTGAGGTGATGCATATTAACAGAAAATATGAAAAAGAAATTAGCATCAACAGAATTTATTATGTCCTAACAGAAGGAAAATCTGAGGGAAGGGAGAAGACATCGACGTGTTATGCTAGTGTAACAGTGTCTATTGTACAGCAGTTATTTGCTCATGTAAAAATGTATATATGTGTTACGCCCCGACCAGTCTAAGGGTGGGGTCTGGGAGTAACAATAATAAATGAATGAAAACCCAGGAAGGGGAAAAAAGATGACGTGCCAGTAGGGTAAATATAAACCAACGATTTTATTAATGAATAACAAAACAACACACTGACGAAGGTCTAACCTGAACTAAAAGCGATTCCTTCAAAGAAGGAATGAAAAAACCAGGGAACTGGAGTAAAGACAAACAAAAAGTGCTGGACCTCCAGGTTACCCCTGAAACAAAGGAACGGAAAATCACTACACCTGTAGGAAAAGGACTCTAATAACAGTGTGTGTTATAATTACACAAAATCTGTGTGACTCAAAGTTTATTTTATTTATTTTAGTTAATGCCTGACAGGTTGGTCCTCCGAGTCAACCCTACATTTATGTTAATTGTAACACTTTCCACTTAGAGTTTTCGCGCCCTTGCCTCTTCCCTTTTGTTTCTGATCTCCATGGGAGAGGTAAGTGGTTTAGCCTCTGCTACTTGCATTGTTAAGTTTTCAAGTTAGCATGTTATTAAGTGAAGTTACACAAACTTACGTCTGTGTCTTTTAATTTGTTTAGGGGCACGTTTTTGCTGAGGTTCTTGATCGGAGGATTTTGTTCTATTTATGCTGTTTTGTCAGGAGCAGGAAAAATTAAACAGAGACCACCTCCAAAGATATACGCATCTGAGTCTCTCATTCAACACACAACGCAGAATCAGACCCAACCGGTCACATTAGATTTGTGTCCATCCCTATTAAGACGGTTCTTATCTTTGGTTCCTGTTTAGAACCGTTGAACAGAATCATACTTTCCTAATTCTCCCAGTTCCCTTGTGTAAGTTGAACCAATCTCTTCCCCCTCAATTAAACACAATTCCTCTTCCTATTTCATCCTTTTTCGACTCCGCCCCCTTCCGCCCGCCCCGTCCATTCCTCTGACATTTGCACTCATCTACCCCCTTTCATTATCTGACATCCTGTGATTATGATTTGCCCGACAAAGGATTCAGCTTGTTTACACCCTCAAAAGTTCATAAACGATCCCCCTCATTTAGCTGTCAACTTGATTGGCTCATTGTTCCTGCGCCGTACTTGCCGTGTGGTGGGTTTCCCGACGGTCGAAGCCACTGACCTTAACAAATGCCTATCCATTATGAATGCAACGCTAAAGCCGTGAAAGTCTGCGAAAGCTGTCATACGTAGCTGAGCTATGCTAACAACCGCTGCCGGAGGAGCAGAGGAGGGGTGGACGGGGGGTGGATGGGGGGGTCACATACATTATTGACTGGTAGCGGAAGACTTTTTTTTGAGCAGTACATTAAGGCTCGACTCGGCACATTCCCTCCGCCGAAGGGAGGGGAGGGCAGTGGCCTGAATCTGAATGTTCTCTCGAGGTAGCCGAGAACAAGACCGCAGTCGACTCCAGTTCTAAATAGACTCGCATAAAAGAACATTCCCAGAGGTGCCGTGTGCTGTCGGCTCAGCACGCATTCATGCTTCTGGGTTCAAAGTTAACTTCTTCTTCTTCTGGAGTTAGAATTCGTTGAAGACGTCTGAACATTTTGCCCCTGAAAGTTATCAACAGTTACATGAATTAATCAGGATGAGCTGCGTTCGTCAGCTCAGTTCTGACACTTCCTCCTCAACAGCCATTGGGGGCAATTTGGGGCTCAGTGTCTTGCCCAAGGACACTTCGACATGCAGCCTGCAGGGGCCAGTGATCGAACCACGACCTTCCGATCAGTGGCCCCCCCTTCCTATTGAGTCACAGTCGCCCACTACCTCTCAAATGTGTGACACAAATAATGTAGCCAGCTAATGTACTGAAATAATTGGCATGCTTCTGTTCCTCATTTGTAAGAATAAATGCTAACTAAGCCTTGGCCTCCAGGATCAGGGCAGGTCCTACGGGTCTCGGTCCTGCCAGAGACCCGATCCACGGAGGCCTGAGCCGGGCTGAGCTGGATTGGCTCGGGGTCAGCCCATCAATAGCAGTGGGGACAGCAATTAATATTGTCAAACCAAGCAGGGAAGAGTTGCAGCATCAACAAAATGGAAAAGTGCTCTGTGACACTTTGCTTCCTCTGTTTTGCACATTTAGATTGGATCCGAGCCAAGGAGACAGTGGAGAGACACAAAGGGAAAGTGAAAGGCAAAGGGAGGGAGGTGAGTTTTGAAACATCAAGTCCCAATAATCAATACCTGACAAGTTCTCAGCGGTTCTGCTGACTGAAAGGGAATATGAAGGGAATATGAAGTGCTTCACCCAGCCCTGCCATCCCTCTCTGCTCTGCCTCATATTGTCTCTTTGTTCACACTTTCCTCACTTTCATTTCATGCTTAGACTCAACTTTTGACTAATCTCTTTTTCTTGGCATTTACCTTTCCCATCCCTCCTGCCTACCTCCCCATTTCATCACTATAGAAAACAATTCTGTCTACGTTGATTTTCTTCGTGACGGAAAAACAACCAGAGAGAAGGAGAAGGAAGAGACTGCTGTCCTGACATCTACTGGCTGGCTCTGCCTTGTCATTAGTGGCCATCACTCCGAACAGACATTCACACACACACAGCCAGACGTGTCAATGATCTGAGACTGAGGACAGCTAATGAAATGAGGGAAATGAGGAGAACAGTGCTGTGAGCTCAGCGTGACAGTGTGGTATGTCAGTGAGGAGGGCAGACAGGAGGAAAGGGCACGACAAGACTGCAGGGCTGGAACACACCATTATAATCCTTAACAGAACTATACACCAACAAATATAGGAAAATTCATGATTTATCGCTCATACATGTCAGCAATAAGTAACTAACAAATGTTGTAATTTTTTTCTTTTTTATATTTCTGTCCAGATGCTTGGTGCATATTTTTAGAGTGTACATGAAAAAATTGAAAATAAAAAGTTGTAATAATAATACAAAAAAAAAGTTTTGGTAACGCTTTATTTGACGCCTATCTCTATAAGGCATTATAAATGTATTTATAATGCGTTATAATGACATTATAGCACTGTATAACTATAGTTATAAACACTCATAAATGATCATAATGCTTTATAGCAATAATCATAACACACTATAAAGCACATTATAGAGCATTTATAATGGCTTATAAGGTCACTGTGAATGTGATAAAGTTTTTTGAAGGAGTCACATTATTAATAAAAATAAGTTTTGCAATGTTTTGTGTTGTTCTTGCATAGATTAAAAGATGTGTATTTTTCTTCAAGCAAACAACTTATAGTGACTTATGACCAGCTTGTAATGTGTTATATCAGCCTATACCTGAGCAGTTTCATCACTTTACTTGAGGCGCCCAATGACCATTTAGAGTAACTTATAATCACATTATAATGGATTATACCAGTGATAATAATGCATTATAAAGAGTTTTAATATTGGACAACTATGACCAGAAATCATGAAGTATTATAATACTTGACCTTATAAGCCATTATAAAATGCTCTATAATATATTATGCTCAATGTTAGAAAGCCTTATGATGATTTATGAGTGTTTATAATGATAGTTATACACGTTTATAACCATAAATATATGTATAATGCATTATCTATGTGGGAATTGTCAGTGAGTTGCCAACAGTTATAAAGTATTATAATACCTGACCTTATAAGTGATGATAAAATGCTTTATAGTGTGTTATGATTATTGCTATAAAGCATTATGATCATTTATGAGTGTTTATAACTATAGTTATACAGTGCTATAATGTCATTATAACGCATTATAAATACATTTATAATGTATTATAGAGATAGGCGTCAAATAAAGTGTTACCAAAGTTTTATATGACAGACTAGTAAAGTTTTTATTCTTTTATGGCTGAAGTGGAAAAATTGCTGTAACAATGAAAAAGAAACTGTGACAACGTGTAATGGAAGCACAGTCAGGGAATAAATCATGATGTGCAGGAAATATGTGACTTTTGCTTCACTGAAGATGTTTCTCAAATGAACGCTTGAAACAAACATCATATATCCACCATGTTTTCTATAAGGTTTGACTGAACTTACACCTGATACCTGATAAACAGAATTAGTGCTGTTAATCTTGATGAGCCCAAGTCATAACAATCAATCAATCAAATTTATTTTTTCCGAAACCTCATATAAAAGTTATGCTACATTCGGATCAAACTTTGCTATTGTGTGACATTACAGGAAAATTGGGTTTTACTTCAACTTGGGTCTTATTTTTGTAGCTTAGGTTATAACTTCTAAACCTCTTTTATAGGAGGTGAAATCAAAAGTGAACACACCTAAAATGTCAGTTATTATCCCTCATGGCACAGGAAAAATTGTGAGCACAAACTGGAGGTTAGACTTTAAACTGTGATGGCTCCTTTCTTTACCTTTCGTCTTCATGTTCTCCATATTTCTTTGTTTGTTTCATATAAGTTTACGTAGCCTTGAGGTTTGATTGTCTGATCGCTGGCGCGTCTTGCTCTGTCAGACTTCTTCTAAGCGACGCTGTCATGCGCTTAGCAATTATTTTACAATGCCGCCATTACCATCAGAAATGACAGCCGAAAACTACGACAATAAGTCCCCAGTCTTTATAGAGAAGAATTTCTCTTTAAACGTTCATCTTAATTCAAATCATCTCCTGCAGAGGACCAGTTGTGCCACATTGTTGAAATGCTAAAACTGTGTTTAAAATTCAGTGCGCGCGTCAGCAAGCGAAAATTAAAGTTCATAGGAGGTTTTTCGCTGGCAGAGGAATTTCATTTAAAGTCCTGTGTGCGCCTTTTATTTTTAACATACACCCATGCAGACTTCCCCTGCTCGACATTAGTAATCATGTTGAGGACTACAGAGGCGTAGCTGCCACAGGTAAATGATATCAGCAGGTACAGAGCATGCAGAGAGCGAATGCCATTGCAGGAGAAACAGCCCTAGCAGCAAGGCATCCACTCCGCTTTGAAGTGCATTTGTCACATGAAACACAGCCGTGCTTGACTTCAAAGAGGGCATTACAATAGCTCCACGCCTTTCAACTTTGATAACAACATGTTCACTGTTTCTTTAACCGTCTGCTGTCGCCACCATTTCCAGCCAGCAGACAAGTTTTTTTTTTTTTTTTTTTTCAGAGGAGATAGAAAGAGGAGAGGAGGGAGGAAAGAGGAGCTGCTGTCTGCTAGACAATGATAATATCCCACCAACTCACCAACTGATGAAGGTAATGGCAATTAACAAATGACAATAGTGAGCTAATATGCTTGCTGAGCCCAGACACAAACACACATACACACATATGGTACATGCCTATATATGGATTTACAGTACACACAGCCACAAACAATGACATGCACACGCACACACACAAAACGTCCTTTGCAAGCACATGTTTACTTTGAAACACGCTTTGATTGGCTTTTTTTTAAATCTTATCTATAATAGCGGAGTTGCAATTAAATTGGCTGAAGCAACTGAGTGACACAACTGCTCTTGGCCCAAAGTTTCATTTTCATTGTCAGACAGAGAGGAGAGGCTGCGCTCGCCACAATAATGCGGAGATGATAATGGAGAGAGGACGGAGACATGAACACAAACAGCAATTCTAAATGCAATTACGCACACATGCATACGCTCCCTATTACACACACACACACAAGGCACCACACCCAAACCCTGCAGGAAGCTTAAGCCCTATGAATAAAGCTTATTAAGATGCTTCTCTGCCTTATCATCTTCCTTTCTCCAAATCACTATTGTCTTAGCATGAAACACAAACCTCACCTAAACACACTCAAAAAGAATGACATCACGCAGCAGAGGCTCATATTTACAGGTGCACTCCTTTCACAGCATCGGAGGCTGCTGTCTCTCAGCAGGTGGCGGCCGGCGATAAAGAGGGGGAATCGACGTGGAGACGGTTAGATAAAACCGCGTTGACGGACAGGGGGAGAACGGCTGCACGGAAATTGAATCGCTGAAGCGCCACATATACTTTGGCGAGGAGCAGGGAGACGGGAAGAGGCTGAGGAGAGAGGGGGGAGACGCAGACAAAGGGGCGAGGGATGCTTAAGGGCGGCCGCAGGACTGCACACGAGGCCAGGCAGAGGAGAGTTTGGGTAATAAAAGCAGGGGAGAAACTGGAGAGAGGTGGACACTTCTATTGTATGTGAGCAACTAACAATTCATCGAGGCCGACCGGCAGCGTTGAAATTGAGAGAGGACGTGGGGAAGTGGAATCACGATGGTAGCAGACGAAGGAGAAAGTCTCCACGGATGGAAGCGTGGAGACTCCTACATTTCCATCAAATTTCTTTCCTGTAATATTCATTCTTCCTCTTCCTCCCACGACTTTCATCTGTCTTTAGCTAAAGTGCAATTCCATCACCCCCCCCCACACACGTTTGTTTTGCTATTCTTGTGAGGACGTTCCATTGACAGTTCCTAGTGAGGATCAGGCAAAATGTCCTCACAAGACAAAATGTCCTCACAAGAAAGGTTGTTTTTCAAGAGTTGGTCCTATAGCAAAACATGCACACACACACACACACACACACACACACACACACACACACACACACACACACACACACACACAAAACCCCCTGGAGACGTACAATTATCTGGCATCCAGCATCCGGGCAGGGGACTTTAGAGAAGCTATTAGCTTATGGAGTCCTCCTATCTCCTGGGGTTTAACACACTCTCAAGGAGATGGCACGCACAGACAAATATGTCACCAGATTCAATACGTCTAATCTCACGGCTCGATAAAATTAAGTCTTGTCAACATGCAAGTTTATCAGACAGTTGAAGCGGGTTGACAAGACGTGTCTTTCTGTGATGAAAAAAAAAAAAGTTAAATACAGTTAATGCTGGTTTGAAAAGGGTATAGAAATGGCTTAATCCCAAAACAATGTTCATTATTATTAGAAAATTGATTAAGTCCTCCATTTTCTATTACAGGAGTTAATAACATAACCAGTAACAATATTCAATTAGAACCTTGCTTTCATGCCAGCAATCATTGTGTAAGACTAGGAGTCATATTTTTCGAAATGCCAGATGACTCATATTAGCATGAAATACTCCATCTTTTCCATGTGCTCGGTGAAGACTGATGCGCTTGTGGCCGGGGTGGAAATGTGAACGCTTTCAAAGTGGATGTAACGCTGTGAAAACAGGCATGGTCACGCAATCCGAGCAGGCAAAGGTATCATACATAAGAATAATAACACAGGCACAAGCAAAGCTAAAGCATGGAAATGGTTTGTCACTATCTGAGCCCCTCTCTCTCTCTCTCTCTCTCTCTCTCTCTCGCCCTCCCTCGCTTTTCCTTTCAGCTTGTATCCTTGGACCAGACTCTCAGAGAGAAATCCAATTTCTGTTAACAGCACCATGTTGTCCTGATAGGATCTATCACCTGGAGCTAGAGCTGCAGCCAGAGAGGCAGTGCACCGTGGACACATCCTGAACTGCACCTGTTACAACCCTGACAAACACACACGCGCGCACGCACACACACGTGTCCACAGGCATGCAGACGTGCTCACACACAGATATGGACAAGTGTGTTCATACGTGCAAAAATGTACCTACCTGGATCTTTTATTTAAGAAAAAATAGTCGTGCATTTAAATTTTTACAAAAGTTTTCATTACAAAATTTCAGTATTAATATTGAAAGTGCTCATTATGCAGAATGGCCTCTTTGAGGGTTTATTTTATCATATAAATATCAAATTATTATGTGTGACTCACTTGCATTTTGTTGTATATTAATTCAACTTAAATGTCAAATAAAATTAAAAAAAATCGAAATAATGAGCAGATCATTTGTTTTGCATGTAAGATCTCAGTTTGTAACTATTGATTATAAGCTGTCAAACAAATGTGAAGGTGAAAAGTACAATATTCCCATCTGAAGTATAAAGCACCTAAAACCTGTGACTGTGACTTGTGTTTTAAAGACAATGTACCTCCCATACACAGACATACATGCAGAATTGAACAACACACGTTCAAAAACTGATGATGATTTTAGTTTTCCTTTATTGAGCTTTGTCCTAAAGTGGCCTCTTACAGTAGATACTGATGTTCGCTCTTAGCAGATCAATAAAGTGACACAGACACTGATGGGTGGAGGATCGCAGCCTCTCTCTCCGTCTGTCACCTCGGCGCTCAGCACTCACTCTTTCACATATCTCTCTCACACATGCGCGCGGCAAATGGAAGACGTGTCTGGTTTCACTGTGGCAATGTGACACCACAGCACCTCTGCAGACATCCAATAGGGTCAGCAGAGTGGCCAGAAATAAATGGACTAGTACCATTACTTTTACTATCAGATGAGCCAATAGCACTGAAAATCGTTTCTATTACAACTATAGAATTATAAAGTAGAATTATTTATTATAATTAATCAAATTTCTTTGTACTTTTATAGGAGTTGATTTCAAACGTTTTGCTTATTTCTAACAAAGGTTTAGTGTGATGGATGGAGAAAACAAGTACCTTCATCGCCTGGGCCTTCTTGTGAAACATCTCCTCCATGTCCTCTGCCAGCCTCTTTACCAGCCGCAGCCCATCGATCTCCTCCACCCGCACCGCCCGCTCAAACTCCTTGTATTTCTGAAACAAAACCACACATTCAAGTTATCAGGTTACAATCACTGCCACAGTCAAACTGACTCCAAATTTACTTTGCTGTATATTTTATAACCTGCGTGTCTCAGTGTGAGTTCATGCTAATGTTCAGTGTCCCATTTTTTTTTTTTTACTGTTTTGCTCACATCTGACAAATAACCACATTTCTCAGGCGAAGCAAGATGGAAAATCTGATAATCCCACAGTTGAATGATGAGAGATTAAAGTCTTAAAAAAACACACCCTAATTATCAGTTATGAAAGCATTCATATTTTGCAGGTATTTCTTGGAGGTGAGTACGCTATAAAAAGCAGATTCTACAATACACCGGGTTAAAACAAGTCAGGTTTATTGCATAAACTCAAATCGCATGAGGTCTGTTTACGGCATCTGATGCAAGGAAAAAAGCTTTAGTTTAACAGGAAAAACAACCTGAGGAAAAACTGCAGACTTTCTGCTCCAGGATGAAAAGACGTGCAATAGGTGTAGCTGTTGTAAAATTACAATACTGATATAATTACAACACAAACAAGAACCAGCAGCCAATCCTACACTATACTAAGAACGTATTATCAGTGGTTCAGACGTCGGAATATAGCTCGGCCGGATTTGCTTCCCCAAACTAATTTACATATAAACGAAACCAATCAGCTCAGCCGAGAGAATTATCAGCCACCTTCAAGTTTTACCGACCACACATTCAGCATCGATGACACACTGCTGCCCTCAGTATCTGCACGCCACTAAATCACATTATTCTGCTCCAAACCAAAGCCAGGGTGCTTAACTTAGCCGGCGCCTTAACTGGGGACAGTGACATTAAGTCTCGCTAATTCCACACCCATACATGCCACACACACACACATATACATAAGCAAGGTGGTTTACTTGTGCAGAAAAAAAAAGGAAGAAGAAGAAGAACAGAAAACCGTTTTTTGAAATCTGCGCAAAGCTGAAGGCGGCTGTGTTTCACTCTTGGGGGATTTAACAGATTACCGCCATATCAAATATCATGCCCTCTCTAATGTCATGCCAACCTGCTTAGATGCATGCTCTTAGCTGCTCCTGTAGCAGCACACACGAGGAGCAAGGCGAGGGGGGGGGGTAGGATCACAGTATAGGAGGAGGGACGGGGGAAGGCATCAGACACTCAGACAGCGTTTTTTTGGATTTAGGCAGTCATCTGAAAAACTGCAGGACATCGGCAAACAGAGGGGAAGATTTTTTTCTGCTTCACGCCGAAACTTTTCAGAAGGGTGAATTCTTGGGTCGCAGCTGAAGCGACAGAGGCTTGAGCCAAATGTTCGCTCCCTTGAGTGAACTAAGATGAGTCAGTTTATTGTATAAAACCTTTTACAAGCGAGCACGAAAAGCAACACTGAGGAGGCGACACTAAATTTGATCAATGACTGTTTTCTTGTTAGAATTATTGGTACGTTGCTTTCGCCGCTTCCCATCCCGAGAGAGAGAGACGGGGGCCGGTTAGGCAAACAGACGAGAAAAGGAAAAGAGAGATAAAAGGGGAAACAAAAAGAGAGACGGTGAAGACGGCGTGTGATAGGGAGAGCAAACAGTGTGTGGGTGCGAAGAGATTCAAGAGATACAAAGACAGGTGGGTTGAGGAAGAAAGGGGAGGGGGGGTGTTTAGGTTGAGAAGTGAAGGGAGGAAGTAGAGGAATGGATGAACAGTAAGAGCCTGCAGAGATGATGTTGAAGTGGGAGGTCAAACAGCTGTGTGTGCAGAGCCGCAGGTGGGCACGAGAGTACGCTAAATTTACATTGGCTTTAATATTTTATGACACAAACAGTAAGCAGAGAGACTTAGACTACGCGAGGTGTTAGATAAAGGTCAAATCCGCTGATTACTACATTCATCATTACAAGCAACCAATTATAAGGAGTGCAAGGGGCCAGAGAGCCGGAAGGTACAACATCACCGCGACGCCAAAAATGATCCCGTAAGAGGAGAGTGCTCGGAGAAGAATTAAAATAAGAGCTAAGGTGGGAGGGATTTTTTTGGGGAGAGCAATTATAGTGATTAGAGGAAAGAGGGTCTGATTCATCAAGGTACTTTTTGAGGAGATTAGTGTCTGACTTGCAGTGTAATGGAATCTATGGGAGGGGAGGGGAGGGGGGGTGAGAGCGAGGAGGCAGGGACTGTTGAATAAAATCAGGTTGACGGGAAACACTCGCTGTTTCATCTTTATCTCCATATCATAGCATCAACACTCCGTTCGCAGCCATAACACTGAACAGTCTGCGCGTCTTTGAAACACTGCCGAAGTGGCGCCTTTCCGCTGCCAAATTCATTTGCATGTCATGGCAAAACAGTTCGGAGTATCGCAAATTCTCTTCAAAAGCCGTCGCTTCTGTTTCGCATATGGCGAAGATGGGATCAGACGTGAGGAAGGAAAGAAAGAAAGAAAGAAAGAAAGAAAGAAAGAAAGAAAGAAAGAAAGAAAGAAAGAAAGAAAGAATGAATGAATGAATGAATGAATGAATGAATGAATGAATGAATGAAAGAAAGAAAGAAAGAAATGAAGGAAAGAAAGAAAGAAAGAAAGAAAGAAAGAAAGAAAGAAAGAAAGAAAAGAAGGAAAGAAAGAAAGGAAAGAAAGAAAGAAAAGAAAGAAAAGAAAGAAAGAAAGGTTTCTTCAGAACTGAACTACTTTACATTTTCTCCAACAAACCCCCGGTCCCTCACCCTCAACAGCGCCGCTAATTAATTGCAGCCTCAAGTAACATCTTCTGTGGCCAATCAAAGTGACTGGCTGATGACTCAGACGCCAAATCGCAGCGAGCGAAAACCGTGCGAAAATCAGGGCGATAATCCCGCTGGCTGACTGACAACTGCTGTATGTCAGAGCGACAGAGAATCCAGGTCTTAAGCCAATCCCGGTTCCTGGCTGTTAAAGCTGACAGGTCAGCAGCGACTCAAACCTGAACCAGTTTCTGCACCAAATCTCTCTCTCTCCCTTTTGCTGCCTCTTCGCTCTTCTCTCCAGTTCATGCATCTCCTGCTTTCCTCTGTCGCCTTCTCTCCTGCACCCACTTCCTTTGCTAATTATAAAAATGAATGGGCTGACTTCATGGGCGCAGTCATAGCTGAGAATTGTTCTCTCTTTCCTTTTGAAACCGGTATATTTTTGTCCACTAAATCCTCGTCCACAAAACTGGCCCACAACCAACACGTATTACGCCCGCGGCCCCAGCCCAAGTGTTTATGTGTTTGTGTGGTCAGTGAGAGGCTAAAGGGTCTGACTGACCACAGGCTGTCTGCAAACGCTGTGTTCAGTCAGGCTGACCAGAGCGAGGCAGCGCGGGGCAGACCGGGCCTAATTAGCCCCGAGCCATCCTCTTCACATCACATCATCATCACAGGAGAGCCGACTGACATACATCCAGCGCCACCATTTCTCAGGAGAGGAGGGGGGGGGGGCTCATACGACGGGCTTCAACTTTAACAGCAGGGTAGTGAATAAGAAGACAAGCAGAGGAGCCAGATTCAGGCTCCTGTTTTAATGCATCTCAGACTTTTCCACTTTGCAGGGGGTGGATTGTATTAGGATGGAGCACCTGTTCACGTCCGGCCTGGCTGCTCCTCTCCTGCCGACCTGAGCGCTAAATAATGTCTCCTCTCACTTCTCCCCCGAGGATCGTTGCATTCGCCGGCCACAGTTTGTGCACCTGGACGCTGACCTGATTTACCAGCCGCACATGTGCTGCTCATTGCACCAGGGAGAGTTCTGCTAACCTGCAACATGGGCTCGGATTCACCTCCAACTTTTTGCAAACAACAAAGAAGCTGTTTTTTTTTTTATAACACGCTAATTTTTCTCGATCATTCCTACTGGTTTCAAAAATGTTTTATTTGCCACCTGAATATAATGGAGGTCAATGGACGTATGGACAATTGTTACAGCACAGAAATATTATATTTAAAAAAACTCAAAAACAATCTGTCTTTTTAGAAATTCCATTCACTTCCATCCTATTCACCCTCAACAAACATGACTTTCAAACTGACTTTTGTTACATGCATGATTTTTTTTTTTAATTCTTTTTGAATAATGTTATGTCTTATGAGGCTCTATAGCTCAGTGGTTAGAGCACTGGTCTTGTAAACCAGGGGTCGTGAGTTCAATCCTCACTAGGGCCTGTATGTCACTTCAACACACTCCTGATGAGTGTATTTTCTGTTGCCAATTTCCCAGAGGAAATCTCCCAAAGGGATTAATAAAGTACTCTGTCTGTCTGTTATTAATTGCACTAAGTGATTGACAGCAGCTGAGGAGGGCGGGGCTCACTGTGTTTGCATTCAGTATAAAGTCACACCTTGAAGCTGCCCTGTGCAACCAGTCTTGGCCTCTTCACCACAAAGCAGGTCCGATGAAGGACCTAGATTTATTTTAGGTTGTTAAGTCTATGTCATGCGATCTGTGTTGAGGACAGAGACAAGCACATGCTGCATGGTCTGTGCTAACTCACCCCCCCCCCCACCCCACCCTCTGCTGTGCTGCATCACATGAATGAACTGATGCTGCTCATCTCTCCTGCACAGTCACAGGCGACAGTCCCCATATCCAGAGTGCACATAGAAGCATGAACAGGCCTACATGTACACACAGGCAGCCCTATGCACACAAAACTCAAGAAATAATAAGCAAACTCTACAGTAGATCTGAAAGATATAAAGGAGGCCGGCTCTGTACACACGCGCCATTTCTCCTCGTTTCTGTTGGTTATAATGAAGTGTTAGCACGCACAGTCGTGAATGACATAATACTCTACGTGTTTGTATCTATGTATGTCATTTCCTGGGGGTTTGATAATAAAGTGATTAATGAAGGGGAAAAACTTCATTTCACACCAAGACCGAACCCCAATCCCCAAATCCCAGCTCATTTTACGCGTCACCAGAGCCCACTTCACCTCGGCCCGCTCTCACAGCTGTTTCAATCCCTGCCTCTCTCTCTCTCTCTCTCAAACACACACACACACACACAGGCACACACATTAACTGGCACAAAAATGCATGTTCATACTCACAACATCTTTGCACAGTCACTCTTCACTTATCATTATTTTTTTTCAGCAAATTACATTGATATTAAGATTAACTATTGTAAGTTATGAAACATGTGACTTAAATGTAAATATATACGGTGCTATTGATTTTATGACTTTGTTGCTCGGATGTTTCCTGTCTCTCTAAGCTCAAGAAAGAGACCGAAACATGCGCCAAGAAGCCAAACACACGACCCTGAATCACAGGCTGGGTGCTATAGTATCCTGCCTCATTCAAGCTGCCTCACTTGGTTTTCATTCACAAAAAGCAGCCTTGTTTGTTTTGTGCGCCCGCCTGTCTGACTACAAATAGATGAGTCTGGTTTGATGAACAAAAGAGACACAGCTGAGAGAAGAATGTGGGCGTGTGTGTGTGTGTGTGTGTTGGAGGAGACGAGCAGGGACAACACAGGGACACAGAGACCAATAAGTCCACTTACCAGACTCTCTGATGTACCAAGCCCTTGAAATGAGCAAACATGTGGGACACAGAAGAAAGTTTTTTGGTGTTTTTTTGGCAAAGTCTCTAACTTAGAAAAAAAAAACGTGTTCGTTCAACATCAAAAACAGAGTAAGGAAAAAAATGAAAGATGCTGGAACAAGAGGGAGAAGAGGAGGAAGTGGAATATATGAGACTTGCTGCAATGTTTTTAGCATTACTCCTCTCCAAATATCTCCTTCCTTCTGCCATTCATTCATCCATAAACATAAGTGTTTAGAAACTCAATATCCATTGGTAAATATTAGTATCAAGGATTTGCATCATTTATATGTGAAACTTGAAAGGTCAGGGTGTCGCTGCAAATCACATTTCCAATGTTATTTAAATACATTAAAACAATATAATGGACAATATAGTGGACATTTACAAGTACAATTTCAGGTACTTTGAGTATTTTCTTTTTATACTCTGCCACGCTTATAACACTAGATTACTTATAATACAGAGGGACATGTTGTACTATTTACACCATTACATTTATCTGACAGTTAATTTGTATATCAAGATACAAAACGCTAGATGTGAGTAGCTAAACTTAGCCGCCTAATGCATTAGTATTAACAGTCCAATAATAAAATACATAACATAAATGACATAATCCGGTCTGCATAATGAATGCTCCATGTACAATGGGTTTACATAAGTCAACTTTTATAAAATTATAAAAAAAATTTATTGTACTTTTGCTTGACTAAAACGTCTGAATGCCTTGATGACCATCGCACATCAAAAATAGCCCCAGATGTCAATGATGCCATCAAAAAGATACACAATACTTTCGGATTCTATCTGAGAGGAAAATAGAATACAATACTTAATATTGGTTGAAAAAATGTTTGATATATCAGACAAAGAGCTGTCTGAATTACTGAACCGAATCAAGGACAAAAGCAATTCCCCTCTGGATGAAGTGAAGTGTGTGTGTGTGTGTGTGTGTGTGTGTGTGTGTGTGTGTGTGTGTGTGTGTGTGTGTGTGTGTGTGTGTGTGTGCTTGCAGGTGCTTGTATGTGTCCGTTAATGCAAACCCCATCCTTGTGCCTACAGTGTGAAGAGCACGTATTCTCCTAAAAACATATAGTCTTGCAGTGTCATCATTTCATATAAAAGGGCCGCCGAATCCCCAAAGCCGTGTTTGTAATTACAGCCAACATGGCTGGAGGAGGAGGAGGAGGAGGAGGAGGAGAGCAGGGGTGGAGAGACAAGGGACGAGGAGAGGAAAAGAGAATAGGTAGGACCCAGAGGCATCACGTGGTTGAAGTTAATTCTGCTTTCTGCCACAGTGTCACTTGGCTGCTGCCGTCGCATGTGTGTGTGTGTGTGTGTGTGTGTGTGTGTGTGTGTGTGTGTGTGTGTGTGTGTGTGTGTGTGTGCAGAAACGAGTGGAAAAGCAGAAAGCGAGGGTGAGAGACTGTCTGAAACAATTGCACCTTGACTGATGTTGCATTCCACCTCATGTGAAACACTCCGAGTCTGTTACTTGGGCGGGGGGGTGGGGGTGGGGGGGCAGGAGCGTCAGCCCAAATCCACAGCAGGAAATCACTGCTGGATCACAGGATCTCCCAGGAACGCCAAATCGTTGCTATGCCCTCCTCCTTTCATACCCTCCCTTGTATGCCAGCCGACAAATTGTTCCCTCAAAAGAAGAGCGCTGGCCGGAGATGAAGTGGAACAATTAATTTCACGCTTGTCCTCCCTGCCTCAAAAGCATGTTGGTCTGAGTCCCGTATCTGGTGGCACAGAGACACTCCCCGCGGATTGTAAAACACACACGCACACACACGCAGACAAAATGTAAATTAAACACTTAGTGTAAATGCTAATCATACAGACATAAAAAAACCAAGACATCTTTAAACACAAATAAAACTCAGGGATCATAATCTCTTCTTGCCTGACTGGCCACGCCTCCATCGCCGCTCCATTCCCCATATTGCAATCTATCAGCTGGGCTGGATATAGTATTGATCACAACGCGGAGATGTCTCAAAGTCGGATCAATGCGCTGTGAATAAATGGGGAGGAGTGCGAGAACACGTGCACGCACGCGAGGCTTTGACGGACCACTCAATCATGGGTGAGAAGAGGGCAGCTCCTGACAGGAAATAGACTGCGCCATAAGAAGTGAGCTGGGAAGAGTTACGTCGAGGTCTGTCGCTTAGACGCTCACGGCACGGTCAGACTCGCAGTCAGAGGTCGAAAAAGACAAGAAAACCAGATGATGAACTGTTGGCACCCTGGTGTTTTTCTAATAAAGCAAATAGTCCTGGTCTTCATTTCTATTTAAAGGCATTAAAAAGCACCTGTTGAACACACACACACACACGACAGCAAACAGCAAAAACAGCATTTTGCCCGCCAGATAAATACACTGAACCTTTTAAACAGCTTAACTGAATTGACGATTGATTACAATGAAAGATAACTGAATTCTGCCTTCTGTCGGGGCTTAATAACAATGTTCCAAATCTGGCGTCTCTTCGCTTTTGATCGATTAACGCTCCGTTAAGTCTAGACAGATAACAACAGCTAAATAATGATCCTACAAGTCTTTTTTTTATCATCGCTGTTACAGGCGGGTTTCCCATCCTTCAGCGTGTTGACAGCAGTGACAGCAGCTGTAAACGTGTTACCATCAGAGGAGCTAAAATCAGAATTGGCTGCTGATACCAGTAAAGAGTTTAATTTACAGCCTAAATGTGGGACATTGCAGGGAGTCATCAAGTGAAGTCAAAACTGTCTGACACTTCAACCCTGTAAAATCCCAGAATGATTAAAATAAGAGTTGCAACGACAGGCAGTTTGCATATTAATTATCGAGCCTAAATTTTGGTCTCAGATACAAAAAGAAGACAATAAACAGCTCTGAAAGAAAAATGTAATATTATGGTGGTATTTTAATGGCCTTTATACCTGAGAGACATCTTGACTTGTGATCTGTTTGCGAAAAGGAATTAGTTTGAGGGAGAGAAGAAAATTTGCACCAGGTCCCACAGCCAATCCACCCAATGTTTGTTCAGTCAAATCCACATGTGTCAGGATCATGGTGGCACTACAGGATCGCCAAAATCAGTTGGCTTCATCCCCTGGGAGCCAAGATTTCATGACAATCTTCTATCAAGTGGTTGTTGAGATATTTCAGTCGGAACCAAAGCCGTGGACCGACCCACCCACAGACCACCTTGTCAGATATTATCCAGACTACGTAACCTAATATGAGCGTGGATTTTTAAAAATCTGACAGGAAAACAAAACAAAAAAAAAAAACATATGTACATCCTCCCTGTAAGCAAATGGCATTTCATTTTGTCCATTATCCATTGTCCAAATTGCTCATATTTTTACTGTAAATTTCGCCGTTGTGGGACTAATAAAGGAATATCTTATCTTATTTTAAATGGTGTTTTAAATTTGCCCATTAATACAAAAAACAAAGAAATACCAAATCACAAACATTTCAACAAATAACAAGCAAAAATATGATCATTCCAAAACATGTCCAAGAGCTACATTGTGAAATAATCCCACATCTTCAACTTGAATGTATTGTCTGTCTTTTATCAGTATTTGTCTTTTCGGTGCAGGGATTCGGTGTGTGTTTATTGGTCTGATAAACTGTCAGTCATATCTGGGAGGTGAACTCTGATGCTACTAGGGTTCAGAGAGTAGCGCTGCCTAAAAATTAAAACAATCTGAACTGTATTCATCACTTATTTATGAAACCTTACTGCTGACAACAGATATCCAACCCCACAGAAGTCATGTTGCACTTTTTTTTATTTCAGCATAATTTAAACCACTTACACACCTCGACCATTTCAGTCCTCAACACAATTCATCCACCCGCAGCTCCTGAGTGTGTGTGTGTGTGTGTGTGTGTGTGTGTGTGTGTGTGTGTGTGTGTGTGTGTGTAAGTGCCTCTGCAGTGATAGAGTGTTTAACGACTGCCTGAGGGCTGTTGAGAGGAACAGTGGAATAACAGCTGTACGCTAACACACACACACACACACACACACACACACACACACACACACACACACACACACACACACACACACACACACAGAGCCTTATGGCATAGCTGGTACGTTCAGGTGTTTGTCCCAGGGTGCACTGCGTCTGTTGGGTATGCACCATTGCCCCTCAGAGCGGGTGCCAAATCCCTGTTCTCTTTAATGACCACCATCTTTCAATGTCCTCACATGCCTTGCCATGGCGGTGAACCCCGCCACTAAGACACACACACACACACACACAGAAGCTCCTGAAGGGCTGAGGCTGACATCATCGATGCCACAGCACATCTACCCCAAAATAATTCCTCCATAAAGCAAAGGCAGCCTTTCCCTTTCAAAACTTAAGAAGCGAGTACAGGAAGTAGCTCCTCGACCATGTCCACTCTACTTTTTCTTTCATACAGCCATAATTCACTTCACCAGAAAGCATAATAGCACCAAGAGCAGGTCTAATCTGTTCACATGGAACTGATTAATAGTCCACAGTCTATCTGTAGTTGCCCGCATTCAGTCGGTTTCAGCGAAGTCGTGGAAAACATTTTTCATGCTTAGCGGTATGTGCAACGCGGCCTGCTGCTTCCTTATTCCACTCCATACATTCTCACATTCTCAAATTGATTCCAGCAGCAGCCAGCGTGAAAGTGGAAGGAGAGAGCAACACATTGTGGCGGGTGTATAAAGGTAATATTCATCCTTGCGAGCGGAGATTTATTATGGGAAGTTACACTTTTTGGACTGCAGTTTCATTTGAGTTTGCTTTGAAGGTCTCACAAAGAAATGAAGGGGGGAATAAACGGACCACCTAGAGTGGAGAAGAATGCTTTTGAGGGCCGCGAAGAATTTATCAGCAGACGCTATAAAGTTCAAGCGAACATATAAAAATAATGACTGAAGCTAATGTAGGATAAATAAATGAAAGTGGGTGGCTGTAGCTCAGGTGGTACAGTAGTTGTCCACCATTTGGAAGGTTGGTGATTTGATCCCTGGAGGCTCTGTGTCGAAGTGTCCTTGGGCAAGATACTGAACCACAAACTGCTCCCACTGGCTGTTCCATCGGCATGTGAATAAAATGAGTGATAAAAGTGTCTGCTAAATGAATTTGGAGCCTTGTAGTAAAATTAAAGAAGACTTCCAATTCATGATGTAGCAAATTCAAGAACATAAGCAACATCAACACTCACTAAATATTTACAGAGCAGATAATTATATAACAACCAATTTTCACAAACATAAATCTAATAAATCTTGATATAGACCTTAGATTTGTTCTACAATGAACTGTGACCAGGATATATACCAAGAGTTGAAAAATCAACTTGTCTGTGCTCTCTGTCGGACAAACTATCTAATGGAGACACTGTTTGCAAATTATCTCAAATCTAGTTTGACGTAATTTCTTGTTATTTATATCTAACATATACATCGATACAAATATATATCTGCAATAAGCTAATATTGGTCAAGTGGTGCAAAATCTGTCACCAGGGCAAGCTCAGTTCTTGAAGGCTCAGGTTCAAGGTAATAAAAATCCCATAGAGATCATAGTCTACATTGCCTTGATCATGATCTTCTGCTAATGTCCAGTTGGAGTAAACTGCTACCAGAACTATCCTGAGATGGTGCATGCTTTGTGACTATATGAAAAAACATAGCAGTGTATTGATAAATGTGATCAGCATCAGTGTTAAGAAACGCTGAGGCATTCAAATAATCTCAGCAGTAAATATCATTTAACACACCACAAGACCTCTATGAGCCTGAACCATTAGGACCCAGCAGGACTATTCCATCGAGTGCCATGAGCATGTTGTACAAAAACTGGAATGCATCATCATCAACTTGCCCACTACAACTTTTTGTTTTTGCTGACAAGTGTGTTACCCAGCATGCCCATCCATCACTGGTACCCATCCAGAGTTGATGAGTAGTTTGTAACCAGATGCTCTTTGACACGTCACCGTCAAACTCAACTGCTGCAAACACTAGTTTGAAGGAGGTTTGCACACTATAACACAACTGACTGAGGGAATACTTGGTGGTATCAGCAACCATATCTCAATCACAGTAATTAACAATAATCTGGATTCACACAGTCATCAACTTGATCGCCCAGTCAATGTTAGTTTCTTGATTTTCTGTGGAGCTGCATTTTCTAATCAATACAATCAGGCTACTCGTGTATTGCTTGGTCAAAAATAGCTTTTTTTTTTTATTCTGGCAGAGTTGATAATATATTCCAAACTAACTTAACAGGTTCTACAATCCATCACCATTCAAAATGACAAAAAGTCATAATATGCAGTGCAGTCATTGTCGTTTTTAATCAGACTTGCTCTACAAACCATTGCTAACTTGTATTCAAACACAGGAAATTAAAAGTATTTTCTCTGCTCTTCAATGTGGACATACCCTTTGAGCAGTTATCAGGGTGATGTGGTCCATGTCCAGAACTGCTATTCTGCTTCAATTTTTTTTTGCTGTTTTGCCATTGGATAAGTCGCATGGTACATAAATAGGGATTACAATATTAAATCAGTTACATGCAGTTGAAAGTCTATCTAGTCAGTATCTGTCTTTGTTAGTGCACATGCCAACCTGACCACGCTGACTGAACACCATGTAATTAATACGGCTCAACATCGATGCGTACTGATCTGTGTCTAAGTAATCGTTCGCCACTTCAACTCAGTCCTCAGCATCACAAACAGCATCATCTGCGCATCGGCTAAGCGCAGGCCTCTAGCCAATAAGTGCATTACACGGCATGTAAAGGAGACACAAAAATAGACACTGATAAGAGTGAGAAGCGTTTTTTGGTAATGTGTACTGAGGGAGAGCTTGTTCAGTGAGTAACAGGGAGAGGCTGCTGTGTGTTGCTCCGAGTGTGTGTTTGATAGCAAGTGCAGGTGAAGGTCATCGCAAGGGAGGGGGGGCTGGGGTGCCGCTGTCCCGCAGAGCTGGATTTGGCAGCACTCTCACAGTCTATGAGAAGTGTTGTGCAAATGGGCACAGTGCAGGGCTCCATAAAGTACAGCCAAACTAAGTGTTGAGTTTGCGTGTGTGTGTGTGTGTGTGTCGGCGAAGTTGATGTAGAGGCAGAGGAGGGCGACTTGGGACGCATATCGAGGCCGCCCGAGAGTGCAGCAAGTGCACAACATTGTGCTAGGCCAGCGGAACTATTTTTTTTTTTTTTGAGGGTGTGGGCACCAACACTTGCTCCAAACACTGGAGCGTCCCAAGATCCCCTCCCATGTATTCTTTAGTGCCGTAGCTGCATCCTATCCATTATTAAAGCAGAGGGATGGAGGGCGAGGAGGAGAGACGTAAGAGAGGGAACGGGAGAAAGAGAGAAATATAATTGGGGGGAGGCACACGGGTGCAAACAACACATGGGTGGAAATGTTGGTGGAGGGAAGAGTTGACAGAGAGGTTGAAGGTAATGGAGGGATAAAGTGAGAGGAAGTGAGGAAAAGAAAGAGCTGGGGCGCCAGTGTTTAATTCTGAGCATCACTTATAAAGCAGAATTATCTGAGCATGCAGGAGTTTAGGACGTATGAGGAGGGATTTGTGATTGATGGAGCAGCTGTAATGGGTCTGATGTCCTTTCTTCTATTCGCCGTATCGCTTTATGCCATCTTTACCTACAGCACGCAGGGTGGACCCAAACAAGCGGCGGGATGATTGATGCGGACAGCGGCGAGTCACAGACAGTCCTTCACACAATGCCGCACACGTTAATGTGCTTAATAGTACTAGTCCCGCCCCTTTACCAAGTTGGCTAATGTTTACTCTCTGCGTGCAGTCGGAGTCTGGAGCAGACCAGGTGACCAATCTGTCATAATTACACAAATCTGTGACTGTGTGTGTGTGTGCATGCGTCTATAATTGCGTGTGTCCATTAATGTCCGGCGTACAGCCACGGTGAGATGCTCTTTATCTGCGAGCCGACAGAGGCAGAGCCAGACCTGAGCAGCCGATGACAGATGACAGTGGATATTTATCTTCAGTGTTCGCATTCATCATCCCAACGGCACAGACACACAAGGCGTTACACTGTATGCAAACGCTGTGTGTGTGTGTGTGTGTGTGTGTGTGTGTGTGCATGTGCGTGCATGTTTTGCTATAGTTGTGAGGACCAACTATTGACAANATTTGGCATAATGTCCCACGACTTTGATTCCAGAAAGCCATAACATCAGTGAGGTGAAAACTAGTCCAGCCAACAACACACACACACACACACGCACACACAGAGACACAGCCATCACAGCCAGGCTGGCTCATATAGACAGGTTGCTCAATGATACATGAAATTAAAGATTTCAACAGAATAGCAGCGAAAACACACAGAGCTAATTCTAACTATCAGTGGGAGATGTTTAATGTGTCTCAAGCAGAAGTCTCCTGTCTTTTCTACGGGTGTGTGTGAGTTCGTATATACAGTGTACACAGTAAAGTGCACAGCATTCCATGTGTGTATGTATTTTACTTGTACACACAGCGACAAGAACACTGCTAACATATGACTTGTGTAACAAATTGATAGCGTTATTGATTATGTTTCTTTTTTTTTCTTCAGAGACACATAAGTGCACACACTTGTTCACACACACACACACACACACACACACAGCCTGACTGCTATAACCTTGAAACAAGAGCAGTTTCCGATGGGTACAGGAAGCGGGCTGTGGCGTGGGATGGGAGGACAGATCAGGACAAGACAGGAAAGAGGAGAGGAGGAGGGGGGGGGGTTGGATGAAAAAAATGTAAGATTTTAAATGATGTCTCTGAAAGCAGCAGCAAACAAATCCGCTTATTTGAACAAAAGTCATTATTTTCAATATTGAGATTCATATCATTACGTACCCAAGGTCTTCCTGGTAATTATGCTGTTTTAACTATGTTGTATTACAGAAAGCATCTTAATGAATTATCTATGAAAATATTAAATGAAGCTGCTAATGTATTTGGATTAACTCAATTTAAAAAAAAGATTTAAGCAATTTATTGCACGGTTTTATGTTATCAATTATGATTAATCACACTTTTGCACATTTTTTAAGAATATCCCCCGCTGACGACGATTAAATTGGAAGTCAAACCAAGCATCAAATTAATGCAGAGTCAACACAAAGGAAGCGACTAATTCCAGTTGTAGGATTTTAAACTTGGAGCACAAAGTAACAGCGTGAGCCACGAAAGGTGCAAGGACTTTGAATACAGAAATTTTGACAAAACATAAAACCTGTGGTTCCTAAATAAAGATTTGAGCACAGCACCAATCAGATTAGTGCATTGTCTTTGGGCAGCTTTTAAAAATGTTACTTCCCACCTGCTGGTCTTTTTTTCCTTCTTAATACTTCAGCAAAAAAAAGCTGGTATACACATATTTAATGAATGTGAGTAAAAGAAAAAATGTTTATATTAAAAGTATATTTAAGATATATTCTACACATTTTTTAATTAAAACACATAGCGATGTACTGTAACCATGATGACAGAGCATTCAAAGATTTTGTCTCTCTCTATGGACGCAGCATGATTCAGGTTAAGTTGCATGAATAGTGTGTGTGTGTGTGTGTGTGTGTGTGTGTGTGTGTGTGTGTGTGTGTGTGTGTGTGAGCCTCATGCAGCGGTATGGTTATTTCCCAGAGAGTTTTGTTACGCTAGGGTCAGAGAGATAACTGAAGAGAGACTGAGTCCATCTGTCCCCTGCCCAGGGGAAAAACACACACACATACACACACACACAGACAAACACACACACAAGCCTCGGTCTTTTCTCTTCACTACCATCCTCCTTTCTATGTTCAACAGCGTACATCGCTTATTCTTTTTGCTTATTTAAAAGCATTTGTGCCCTCGGGGGAACTGTGGTCCCTCCTCAGCTTTTCTGGACAAGAGCTTCTAGACTGTGCCGGACACACAATAGGACACAACAACCAGGACACTGCGACATGTTGCCAAAGCCTGCGAGTGAATGCATGTGTGCACGGACACATCCTGCACATCTGACGATACCATGCGATCCGGAAACATACCAGTTTGGGGTGAAAGATGCGCTTTTCCCACAAAGAGGTCTCCAGTCTTTTCTTTGCTCAATTAACCCTGCGGCCTTCATTTGCATTTCATAAAGAGGTCGTCACTCTGTGGGAGGGTTATCTCCTTTATGGAAGGCAGAATAAGATGAGAAGGGGGAAGAGTTTTTATCCTGTCAAAAAGATAACACCACTCCTCTGCCTCCTCAGAAACTGATGAAATCCACTCTATAGGCCCCATATGTGTCTATGCGACTGTGTGTAGATATGCAGTGTGGGGTCATGGATGTGTATGCATGTGTGTGTGTGTGTGTGTGTGTGTGCGTGTGTGTGTATGTATGTGTGTGCGTGTGTGTGTATGTATGTGTGTGCGTGTGTGGAGTAGATTAAGCATGTGTGTGTGTGTGTGTGTGTGTGTGTGTGTGTGTGTGTGTGTGTGTATGTATGTATGTGTATGTGTGTGTGTGTGTGTGTGTGCGTGTGTGTGTGTGTGTGCACTCATGCATAGGGTACATGTGTAAGTGCCGCACACAGGTCCTGGTTGAGCCTCATGTTAGATCCCTGCTGGCCTGTGCGACACCTAACCGGGTCTTGCGTCGCAGTGTGTCTTCTGCTTCCACCAGGGCCCCTGAACTGCTGGCCCCCAGCACATCACAGTGTCTGTGCACCCGCTGAGAGGTTAGCTCCAGCTCGACCCTTTATCCAGCGGCTATCCATTAGCCGGTTTTGACTCATGCTTCATCAGCTGAGCCTCCATTTGGAAAATTTGCATTCCATCATACTCAAATCTCGCATTAATGCCACAAAGCAGAGTGGAAGAGGGATGGGAGCAGACTGAAGAGAGGGAAGGGGGGTGTTGGAGATGTGATGAACATTCAGTTGTATAGTGGGAAAAAAAATGGTGCTTTCCACAGAGTATATATGCCTACATGTGTGTGAATGCATCTGCCGGAGTGCTTGAGAATTGGACACTCATTTAAAAGGCACGTGTTCCCGAATAAGCTTTTAAATCTGCGCCTACCTAGTCGACATGCATTACCGACTCTCAAGTGGCTAAAAAGCACAGGTCCTGCAGTTTAAGAGATGAAGAGTGACATTTTCTCTCGACTCAAAAATTACTCAACAGCAGTCATTTCCTCTTAGACAGCAATTTGACAGTCTCTCAAAGAGGTAGCTTTAAGCTCTTAGATAAACAGTTACTTTACGCACAGTGTGACGCGATTTCAGATTTGCAGAAAATATCTCTAATTCAGTGTGTGTTCATGTGTGCACTTACACACCACGATGGAGTAAAAAAAATGGATAAAAACATATTTCAAGGATAGGAAAAAAAACTCTTTTCTCCTCAATATTTTCACCACAGTCAAACTGCCCACATGAAAACCCTGCTCCAGTTCACTCATGTGGACATTTGAATAATACTGCAAGAGTTCTGTGGTTTTGTGGAGAAGCTTTTCAATTCGGCACCCGGAGTCGTATTCAGACAACAAAGCTGCTCACCTTCTGCAGCAGCTGGGAGCCAGAGTATTTTGCAGAGATGGACTTCATCTCCCCACCGAAAGCAGAAGCCCAGAGCTTCACCCTGCACACACACACACACACACACACACACACACACAAGTGAGACGTCAGAAACATTTATAAAATAAAAATGACTTATAAAATTAGTCATTGGTCTGCTTTTGTATGAACATTCATTTGTAACCAGGCACTTGACATGCAAGAAAAAAACAGAGAAATTTGGTTGGAAAGAAGAAGAAGAAGAAGAAGAAGAAGAAGAAGAAGAAGAAGAAGAGGCATCACCATCAATGAACACACAAGTGGAAAGCATCACAATAAGCATTCAAACATTCTTACAGTGTTAAGTTGTGGTTAGAAACTTGGAGGATGAAGTGATGCGTAAAGGAGGAGCATCTACTTACACAGATGGAGGGATGCTCTGGTGGCTTCCTCCCACCTCGCTGACCCTGGCGCTCAGAGTTGAGAAAAGTAAAAGCAGCCCCGCACAGGAAACCACGCAGCTCCGGTGCACCCGCATCTTGGCCAAAAAAACAAAACAAA